>JBAMDO010000321.1:0-43291 GCA_037074765.1 Mansonella perstans | reverse complement strand
ACAACAGCTGGATACTATTACTATTACTATTCACAACACATCCAACATTCAACAAATGGTTGCAATCCTTCCTTTGTCACAAACATACCTCGATGTAATGTTATTTAATATGTTTATACTTGTTGAAATATTATTTCTTATTTTACTCGAAGAACATTTTAAATTTGCCTTCAATGAAATCAAGAAGCAAATCAAACCGTTGCGCTTTGTTTATGAATTGAATTAATTCAACAAGTTGAATGGAAATAAATAGAAACATAAAGAAAATGTTGAATGACTTGAAGTTACATAATTAATTATAATACAATAGACTGTGAATTATTGATCAATTTATTGAATTTCTTCATATTTGTGCTTTTTTATTAACTGAATTGGCGTAGATCTGTGTTATCTTCTAAAATTTCTGAATATTCCGATAAGATAATAAAATAATTTCTACAAAAAGCACAAAATAGATTGCTGATGTCTCTTTTAGATGTACTAGGTCAAAGGTCGTACTTCATCTGCGATCATATATTCTTTGTATTTGTCATCTGTCAAAGAGATCGATACAGCAACCAGTGCATAAAAATGTGAGAGATGGACAAAATCAAAATAGTCAAAAAGTGAAAAAATAATTTAAAATGTATACAGTCGTTGAATGTATTGTTCTATCAGTTCACTGTTAGCTCATCGACTATTTTAACCACTGTCTACTAATATGGATTCTTTTTCCTTTCTCCTTTTTCGAATTTTGCAAATTTTTAAATAAAATTGAATCACTTCAAACTATTTTAGTTTATTGGAAATTGCACTATGACTATAAGACTTAACTAGTCTATTTCTTTATAGCATTTAATTAATTAAATTAAAAAAAACATTTTGTTATTGCTTTTTGACCCAATAATTCTTACTTATTTCTTTCACTCAATGAAGTTGTTGTAATCCATATTCAATACTTATTTCTACTTCATATTGGAGAATTGAATTAATTCAATGAAAATAAATGATCATGAGACAAATCTTTTTCCCGCAGAAATTTCTCTTGGACATAAGGAATGTGTGCACAGCCCCTCTTAACCCCCCTTCTCTCGCTTCCCTCGCTTTGTGCAAAAAATACGACCATCACTATCAAGGATCAATTGTGGATGGAGGCTCTATGTTCAACCCGCCATTGACCAATGTCCACCCCTACACATTCAGCTGTAGGCTGACCCTACAAATTCCCTTTCCCTTTTGATCTTTGAACATCTCTCTCTTTCTGTCTCTCTTTTCCTTTTGACGAATCTTTTGCACTTTTTTGCACTTTCAATTTTCTTTCTTTCTCTTTTTTTCTTTGACGAATATTTTGCACTTTTTTGCACTTTTTTGCACTTTGAATTTTTTCGCTAAAATTTTACTTTCTTGAATTTTGTAAAATTTTCAAATGAAATATTTGCATATTGAATTAATTGTATGAATGAGACAGGCGGTAAGTGAGAAAATGCCAAAGTAGTGGTCAAGGAAAGATGGACAGATAAAAGTGCGGAAAAAACAACGGGAAGTGCAATTCTTTGTTGTAATAAATGTACTATGTTCTTCAGAAAGCTTATTTTTGTTATGATGAAGTAAGAGAAGGGACTAAGAATGCTGGAGAGATGGATAGTAGGAAGGTCCCTCTTAAAACTGCTGTCCACTCTCTTCTGCTTCTCTCGCGATTACAAAAAAGATTTCGCTGTCAGAGATGTCAACGAGCAGTCGTTGACCACTCCTACTGTGCAGCAAGCTGACCTCCTGCTATATTCTTTTTGCTGACCTCAACCTCTGGCCTTTCATTACTACTTTCTTTTTTTACTTGATGGCATCCCTTTTCCTCACTCTTCATTTTCAATTTGATTTTGGCTTTTTCGAGTGTTTGCGTGTTTGCGTGAAATTCTAAAATTAAAGTAAATAATTCAAATAAATTTTCAATTCAATTACGATTGCTTTGTTTTGAATTTCAGTAAATAATTAACAAAATGAATTAAACTTTAATGTATATCTAAATTGCTCAAATCCCTTTCATAAATTTCATTGAAGTTAACTTCTGTGTTTTTGTTTGAATGATAATTGTTCATACTTTGCTTAGAAATAACTAAACTATTTATTTAAATACTGATAAAGAATTGCTTTAAATCCATCCAGAAATGAATTTTCCAAACAAATTTCAAAATTTAATCTAATAACAGAATAATATTTAAATCCATTCGTTCTTTTTTCTTTATTTTGATAATTAATTTATTCAAATAATTGGCCATTTTTTATTACCTTTTTATTTTAGTCTAAAATGACATCATCGAACAATACAAATGAAGTTCCTGCCACAACTTCACAGTATGTGGAAGAATTTCAAAGAGCTGATTTCAATGTAAGTGTATCAATAAGTATCAGAGTACTGTTGAAGTGGAACAATATTTACAAGCATAGTAATGTCCATGAATTTGCAGAACATAATGATTACAAACCATAATCTGTGCAATTTATCAATGCAAGCTGAGTCGACTACTTCAGCTGCAGAACTGCAAATAATTGAGCAAGTTGGAAAAACGGAGAACAGTGATAGAAGTGCAGTAGAAGCTGCTGCAAAGAGAGGATTGATGAAACAAACTGAAACTGGAATGAGAACTTTCGGTAGGTACAAAAATATCCATAAAAGAGCGATTTTTCAGCAAATGTTACCATCGAAATTTATTCCGAAAAACTGGTCATAATAACGAAGGTAACTGATTAATCAAATATGCTCAGCTACAGTAGAGTAAAAAAATTTGGTACAATCTATTGGAAATGAAAAAAGGTCTGTAATATCACGAAATCACAAAGTATCGGTTGAATTATGGAATTATTTATGGTTTAGCACTAAAAATTGACATACTTTCAGTGAATGAAGAATATGATATAATGATAATTGAAAACGGATCAAGTCGAAATAAGCGAAAGCCTAAATTTATTAGGCATATAATCCGTAAGCAGTCGATACTTTTTAGAAACGCTTTTCAAAAGAATATAAATATTTTCGGAAAGAGGCACAGTCTTTAAAAGAGCGAGTACTTTTAGAACATAACAACGAGCAAAGTGGAAGTAAAACGCAAAATATCGCACAATTATACGCTGATGAAATAGAAGAAAAGCCTGTTGATTTAAGTAGCAGGGATGATCAAGATAAAGGACTGGACAAGCAGCACCCTGATAATTCAGTGTTAGATGAACAGCTTGATGAGAAAAAATCGCATAACCGAAATGATGAGGAGATCAAATGTGCGGAAAATGGTGAGAGCTTGATAAACTTTCTGTGTTACTGGAAGGAGTTCGTTTTTGGAGATTTTCAACTTTTCATTCTTATTTTTTTCAATTTGATTTGAAATTATGAAATTATAATTTCAGCTTCATCAAGCACTAAAGGAAAACGCACAGAATCAAAATTAATAAATCTCAGTCAATTATACGGTAATAGAACATTGTCGACATTCACCCCAACAGAACAAGAAGAACTTCGACTTAAGGCTTCACATATTCACGACGGAGCTGAATTTCAACGGTACTGTGTATCCTTTTAATAAAACACATAACAGAAAAGAACTGCAATTATTATAATTGTTGTTTTGATTTTTTCCTTTCTTTCAGTTTTGACGAATTCCAAGAAGCCTTCGAAGCATATAAGGTCGTAGGAAGTTATCCATATAGAGTGGCTAGTTCTGAGGTTCTTCGAGATGGTGAAGGGCAAGTGATTGGGCGCTTTAAATATAAATATATAGTGTTTCATTGCGCTCATTACGGGACTCCACGTAGAAGAGGTAACGTTTCACTTTTTTCTTTCATTCTTCGCGAAAACTTCACGAAAATCAGCAATGATTCTGGCAAATTATATTTTCGAAAATGAATTCAATCGCTATTTAGTTTTTTGATATTTTGGAATAAATTTAACAGAATTAATAAGGCGTAATATAAAATTATTTAATATACCATATACCAGCACTACACCATGCATCATCAGTGGTTATTTTATTTTCAAATAGTCAACTGATTTTGTTGTTTTGAAACATTTTAGTGAGTGGAGACAGAAAACTTTGGTAAAATTCTGAATTCATTCACTAAAATGATTGAAAAAGAAATACTGTTTAGCTTTTGAGAAGTGCAATTTTCCTGTCATTTGGCGGTTGAAAGAAGCCTAAAAGCAGTTTTATCACAACATGACTTTTATTTAGGCTTGGCAGACTTCACAATCTCCAAGTATCATTTATTTGTTAAGATGTCAGCTGAGATGTAGAAATTGGGAGAGAATTGGATATTAATCCAAGAAAAGCTGTTGCGGTTGATGGATGATTGTTTACATCAACCACTCCACCAGCCGGTTTGCCAGTTTCGTTTGTCGCTCTTCCACTCCAGCTGCTAGCCACTGGTCATACTGCTGAGCTGTAACTATGACACTGGATAGGATTGAAAATAGAACATTATCACGTTTATGTTAATTAATGTTGTCTTTGGAGCTCGGGGACAATCATTCTAATTCTAAGCAGTAGGAAAGAAAATGATAAATAAATTTCATTTGACAGAATAGTCAATCAATGTTTTTCCTTGTAACCTTAATTTTGAATATGAATTATAATTGAAATCAAATTTTTTTCTTTTTCGTTTCATCTTTTCAAGATAAAAAAAAATTTAAGAGAAAAGTTTTCAAAATTTTTTTTAGGAAAACTTTTAAACAGATTTAGGCAAAATAGCAAATGATGAAATCGATAATTATCACTTCATTTTCTCCCGATAATACCATATTTACGAGGTCATTTTAAGAGAAAAAAAATTTTTTTTTTACATTGTAGTTATTCATTTTGACCATTTTAACGTAGCATTATATCATGAATTAGCATTCACCAAATTTAAAAATTATGTTCGCCAGCTGCTGCCTTAATATCACGAAGATTGGCAGTATTAGAATGAGTAATTTCAAGGGATCTAACCAGCCAGCCTTTTTGAATCCACAAAATAATGAATAAATGACAATTAGATCCGAATTTTTTTTCTTTAAATGAACATTTTGTGATGCACTTTTTATTTCAGCAAAAAAAAAATTTTTTCGGTAACTTAACAATTCTCGAGAAGAAATCGAGCTACTGATAGCTTCATGCTATTTATGTCAATGTAAAGCTAGGCTTCTGTCACTCTGCAATATCTGCATCAAACACACAAAAAGAATTATTTTTAACAAATGAATCGTATTTCATTCCATTACCTATACAAATGCAGTATTGGTCAAAATGTGTTGTTTATGACAGGTGCAAAAGGCAGTCATCAATTCTAGTAACATCACATATTACAACTTTATTCGTCTTAATAACATGAGAAGACAATAAACATGGTAAGCAACATGAATAGAGAGAAATGAATGACCTATGACATCGTCGAAAAAATTGTTCAAAAGAAATTATCGTTTTCTATTATTACTTCGGGATAATTCTCATAAAATTTCTATGAAAGAGTTAAATTAAAATAAAAATGTTTCCGTGCACTCAATTCTGCTGTTGAATAATGTAAATAAAGCAAATAATAAATCTGATGAAAAAAAATTAAACGATCTCGAAATTTGTCTTAGAAAATCAAATATATCACATTCATTCTTCAGGAGGCGGTAAACGTCCAAATCAAAACTATCTTCCATTGGGTTGTAAAGCTAGATTTCGTTTGAATGCTGATACAACTAAAGGCTGTCTTCGAATTTCATCATTCCACGGAGAACATACTAATCACGAAACACTGAGGAAGACTACTTACGTGTTGTAAATAAAAAGAGGCGAAATCTATCTGGTAAGTTCATATGTTCACAAATCTCTTATATTGAAATTATTCCATTATCAATTATATAATTATAGGTGTCCTGCACCAAAAATTGTGAAAGATGAAAGGACGAAAGAAAAGGCAAGTTCCAGACATTGCCTTCAGAATATTCTGTTAGATGTTAAAAAAGATAGGGTAATATAGCTTGATGTTATTTCAGACGAAACAATACCGGGATACAAACATATTGTAGAAATTAAGCCAGATGTTAGTGGGAATGCAATTCATCTGATGCTGTGCAATGCTCCTCCGACGTTATTTATCCTCAGAAAATCCTTCTCACGCCAATTCATCACAAGAAAACTCCACTCCAGTTGTTCATCCCCAGGAAATTCCACTGTCACTATTTCATCGTTGGAAAATTCTGCTTTTATGCCAGTTATTCGTTCTGTCGAAATGACAGAACAGAATGAACAAATAAAACAAATGTCACTGCAGAACTTATCTCTGATGGATTCCATTATGAAGCAAATGTTCACAGCTCAATTATAGATCGATTGCAACGCATAGAATATTTGATCATAAATGGTTCGTTTTACCGTCCCATAAACGCGCATTTCTTGTTTGATATTGTTTGAGATGTATTTGCTCTCTTTAAGCTAACTGAAAGTATTAGTTTATATGAACATGAAATTTTCGAGTTATCATTCTGAAGCATCGACGATTGCACCATATATCATAAAGAAATTCCATCAATAGACTTCTGTTATTTTGAACTATCTGATTGCTTTAATTACAATCCAATTTAGCTTATATCATCAAATGTGGACGTTATCTGCCACAAGAAGTATACATTCCATTCATTTATGGAGTATATGGCGCTGATTATCATCTATCAGAATGGTCGAATATGCAACTAAGAGATGTTACAGTAGTTCTTCTACAACCACCAGAGATGCTGCTTCAAGACAAATTACCTACCGACATTTCAATAAATGAAGTAAACCAGATTCGACCATCACGTATTCAACGAGCAATTACGGCTATTAGAGAGGAAAAACTAAAGGTAAGAATAATAAATGATATTTAACCTAATATCTAAATGCGTGATCGTTTCCGTGTTCGAGAATAGATTTGAGAATCTTTTATCGTTCTATCCGTCACACATTTACATATTATTTTAGCAATTTTTTGCAGAGATGCGACAAGATTTTCGCGCAATTTGTCCAGCATATTTTTAATGCCATCTCTCGACCCGACTTCTTAGTGGCTGTTGGTGAATTCAAAAAGTTTGCCGATGATGTAAGAAATATGAGCGCCCGCAATATCAAATCATTTGACAGTAATACACTACAATGCTAAAATATAATGAAAGTTGGATCAGTGATATAATCTTTCTATTGATATTCCTAGAACATCAGATAAAACAATCGGTGAAACCAATTTTTGACCTCCGCATTAAAGCTAATTTACTCTTATGAAATCTTGTCGAATCACCTAAAATCACAGTATTGCAACGAGAAATTTCAAAATCATCAATCTCTTAAGAGAATGGCATACCAAAAAATAAATGGGCAACCAGGTACGTCACACCTGGCGTCATCTTGCGTAACCTTGATTTCACGGTCGTTCCATACAATTTATTTTTATCGTTAGCGATTGCATTTAAAATTTGCGCCAAATTGATCTTCTTCATTTCATTTTCTCAGCAACAATAACATTGCAAAACTGTAATTATGCGAATTCTGGAAATAAAATTAATCAGTTTTTAGCTTTCTTTCACAAAGGTATTGATGAAACAGAAGTAAAATTAGCTAGGCTAAATTATTTTTAAAAGTTTAACGTTGTTCTTTATCGCCCCGAAATATCCCATTTCGTCGAGTTGTAATCAGTTTGAATAAAAGCATTTAGAATTTGGGAAAGACAAAATTTTTGGGAGCAAATCTAAAATATTAGTGTAAAAAAAATGGAGAATTACAGTATGTAAAAAAAATGGAGAATTACAGTATGCATTTAGAGGAAATAGAAGTATTTTACGTACTACATTGGTAGTGGTCAGAAATGCAAAATGATCAGTGACCCTAAAGCACAGATCCTCATTCCATAATCAGTATCCCTCACAGCAATGATTATCTTTGTGGATGAGCCAGAGAGAGTGCGAAACAATTTTGTTGTCAAAGTAGAAAGGATAGCTTTAGGATTCTTTACATCCGGAAAATCGATCAAGTAACTCTTAATTATCATCAGATGAAATCTGATTGATGAAGTGAAGTGAGCAAGAAATGAAAGAATAAAAAAGTTCAGGAATTCAATTAGTGAAAGGATCACGAGGACCTGCATTTTCCGCTGTGAAAATGTTCAGTCAAACCTTGGATTTTTATCGAACCAAGTTTTAAATGATTTGGCATAAATTAAATAACTAGTTATTTTCCTACATTTTCTCCAGAAATGAGGATCCTCCAAAGTAGGATAAATTTCAACTTTGATCGGAAAATTATTTGGGTCAGCTATGGTTTTTCTTTTTTGGAGAAAAATATATAATCTTAAGCAAAGATTAGCTTACAGAATCTTCCTATCCTTTTGAATTATAATTTATTGAGAAATGAATGCGAAAAGTGAGGGCATAATTAAAGAAAAAGTTTTGCGGACTTAGTTCTCACAGTTTTCATTTTTTAAGTAATTTACTGCACTTCTGACTGCATACGTTCTTGCAGGAACATCATCTTCACATAAATAATAACGGATTTAACTAGAAATTCTGGTTTCCAATTAGCTGTTGCATATCGTATCACTTTGTATTGTATTGCTAATTTGCATTGATACTGCTTGAAACACAAGGAGATAATTATCGACTAACTAATTATGGCACTCAGTTTGAAATGCTTGTTGAAATAATAAATTCTTGTTTTTGTTTTTGAGGCAGACGTGAATGAGATAGATTTATAGCATTGAAAAATATGTTAACTTTCGTCATTCAGGTGTAAAAGGTATATTTTAATTTGGCTATTTCTCGGTTTTGTTGCTACGTTTCGAAACGATTTCGACGTTCTTAAAGTCTTCAAATTATTTTTTGTGATGAATATTTCAGCAATTTTCGACAAATAATAACTTTCAACAAACTCTAAGCCTATTTCATTTTTCATACATATTTATCTAGCATGAGAATTTCTATCATACTGAAAACAAAATTGTTTAAATGATTAATTTTAAAAATTTGAAATTATTTCTGTGGGAAATCTTTTATACACCACAAGGATTGGATATCAGTGGAATGTGAACAAGATGATAAATTTTGTCTTTATGAGGAATAAATCGAAGCACGAATGATAACATTCTGTAAGTAAAATTAACAAGATGAAGTGGACATAAACTAATAATGGATGTGATGTGACTATAGTATAAGAAAACCATTTGATAATCATAAAGACCATGTAAGCAGGGGCTAACTTAATCGCTATGATAATACCTTGCTAAAGCTCCAGCTTTGACCCCCGATATATATATTTTTCTCAGAGTCAGTGTTTTACGATCATACATGAATTAACAATATATTCCTACTTTGATCACTAGCTACTCTACACATCTCTTCTTTCCTGACATTTGACTATTCCTGTAGCAAGCATATCTGCTAGTTTAACGAACACAGGTATCTTCTATCTCCGATATTACGAAAACTGTTAGCAAAGTAAGCGACAATAAGCCGAACCAACGACAGAGATTTGTTTGTACCATTGATCATATTGCTTGTTCATTGCATAACTCATTTTTGTTATTGCTTATCAATTTATTGTATGATTTATACCTTTTACGTTCTCCTATTGTTGTGAACGGTAATATTATGTGAGTACAACATTACTGGAGTAAACCTCTTTCGACAAACGAATTAAATTATCGCTTTTCCAACGTTAAACTTTTAAAAATAATTTAGCTTAGCTAATTTTACTTCTGTTTCATCATCTTTGTGAAAGGAAGTTGAAAACTGAATGATTTTATTTCCAAAATTGCGAATTGTCAATAAATTTTTAAAAGTTTTTTAAGAGGAATGAATAAAAAATGAAGTGTAATTTCATAGTGAGTATAGTAAATACACATCATGCTTACATTTAAAACGATCTATTTTTTTGGCTTTGATCGTCGCAAAATAGATGGATTGATATTCCAGAATTTTGGAATATTCCAACAACTTTTTTTTTTAGTACCGAAATCTTAGACTTTCAAAATATTTATCGAATAAGTTGGAGCTGAAAAAAAATTGTGAACCATTTACAACACATAATTGGCATAATTCTTTTATTTTTACTTTTCAATCTTTGTTTGTGTTTCTCGCTAATATCTTCAAATAAATAAGATTTTTTTGAAATGCTTGGAAGAATAATGGAATTTTCGGATCAAAGAACACAGTCTGCTGCAAGATAATTAATTTTATAATAAGTAACGGTAAGATACATTTAAGCTTAATTTACGAATAATTTTCACAGGCCAAGTTGATGAAAGGTTTCAAATTATTTTAAAAAGTGAGTAACAAAAATAAGTTATACAGCAAACAAGCAATATGATCAATGGACAAACTGACTCTGAGATATAAAAATGAGCTTTAATAGCACATGATATGGCTTAGCAATGACAGAATTCGCATAATTACAGTTTTGCAATGTTATTGTTGCTGAGAAAATAAAATGAAGAAGACCAATTTGGCGCAAATTTTAAATGCAATCGCTAACGATAAAAATAAATTGTATGGAACGACCGTGAAATCAAGGTTACGCAAGATGACGCCAGGTGTGACGTACCTAGGAATATCAATAGAAAGATTATATCACTGATCCAACTTTCATTATATTTTAGCATTGTAGTGTATTACTGTCAAATGATTTGATATTGCGGGCGCTCATATTTCTTACATCATCGGCAAACTTTTTGAATTCACCAACAGCCACTAAGAAGTCGGGTCGAGAGATGGCATTAAAAATATGCTGGACAAATTGCGCGAAAATCTTGTCGCATCTCTGCAAAAAATTGCTAAAATAATATGTAAATGTGTGACGGATAGAACGATGAAAGATTCTCAAATCTATTCTCGAACACGGAAACGATCACGCATTTAGATATTAGGTTAAATATCATTTATTATTCTTACCTTTAGTTTTTCCTCTCTAATAGCCGTAATTGCTCGTTGAATACGTGATGGTCGAATCTGGTTTACTTCATTTATTGAAATGTCGGTGGGTAATTTGTCTTGAAGCAGCATCTCTGGTGGTTGTAGAAGAACTACTGTAACATCTCTTAGTTGCATATTCGACCATTCTGATAGATGATAATCAGCGCCATATACTCCATAAATGAATGGAATGTATACTTCTTGTGGCAGATAACGTCCACATTTGATGATATAAGCTAAATTGGATTGTAATTAAAGCAATCAGATAGTTCAAAATAACAGAAGTCTATTGATGGGATTTCTTTATGATGTATGGTGCAATCGTCGATGCTTCAGAATGAAAATTTCATGTTCATATAAACTAATACTTTCAGTTAGCTTAAAGAGAGCAAATACATCTCAAACAATATCAAACAAGAAATGCGCGTTTATGGGACGGTAAAACGAACCATTTATGATCAAATATTCTATGCGTTGCAATCGATCTAATAATTGAGCTGTGAACATTTGCTTCATAATGGAATCCATCAGAGATAAGTTCTGAAGTGACATTTGTTTTATTTGTTCATTCTGTTCTGTTATTTCGACAGAACGAATAACTGGCATAAAAGCAGAATTTTCCAACGATGAAATAGTGACAGTGGAATTTCCTGGGGATGAAACAACTGGAGTGGAGTTTTCTTGTGATGAATTGGCGTGAGAAGGATTTTCTGAGGATAAAATAACGTCGGAGGAGCATTGCACAGCATCAGATGAATTTGCATTCCCACTAACATCTGGCTTAATTTCTACAGTATGTTTGTATCCCGGTATTGTTTCGTCTGAAATAACATCAAGCTATATTACCCTATCTTTTTTAACATCTAACAGAATATTCTGAAGGCAATGTCTGGAACTTGCCTTTTTCTTTCGTCCTTTCATCTTTCACAATTTTTGGTGCAGGACCACCTATAATTTATATAATTGATAATGGAATAATTTCAATATAAGAGATTTGTGAACATATGAACTTACCAGATAGATTTCGCCTCTTTTTATTTACAACACGTAAGTAGTCTTCCTCAGTGTTTTCGTGATTAGTATGTTCTCCGTGGAATGATGAAATTCGAAGACAGCCTTTAGTTGTATCAGCATTCAAACGAAATCTAGCTTTACAACCCAATGGAAGATAGTTTTGATTTGGACGTTTACCGCCTCCTGAAGAATGAATGTGATATATTTGATTTTCTAAGACAAATTTCGAGATCGTTTAATTTTTTTTCATCAGATTTATTATTTGCTTTATTTACATTATTCAACAGCAGAATTGAGTGCACGGAAACATTTTTATTTTAATTTAACTCTTTCATAGAAATTTTATGAGAATTATCCCGAAGTAATAATAGAAAACGATAATTTCTTTTGAACAATTTTTTCGACGATGTCATAGGTCATTCATTTCTCTCTATTCATGTTGCTTACCATGTTTATTGTCTTCTCATGTTATTAAGACGAATAAAGTTGTAATATGTGATGTTACTAGAATTGATGACTGCCTTTTGCACCTGTCATAAACAACACATTTTGACCAATACTGCATTTGTATAGGTAATGGAATGAAATACGATTCATTTGTTAAAAATAATTCTTTTTGTGTGTTTGATGCAGATATTGCAGAGTGACAGAAGCTTAGCTTTACATTGACATAAATAGCATGAAGCTATCAGTAGCTCGATTTCTTCTCGAGAATTGTTAAGTTACCGAAAAAATTTTTTTTTTGCTGAGATAAAAAGTGCATCACAAAATGTTCATTTAAAGAAAAAAAATTCGGATCTAATTGTCATTTATTCATTATTTTGTGGATTCAAAAAGGCTGGCTGGTTAGATCCCTTGAAATTACTCATTCTAATACTGCCAATCTTCGTGATATTAAGGCAGCAGCTGGCGAACATAATTTTTAAATTTGGTGAAATGCTAATTCATGATATAATGCTACGTTAAAATGGTCAAAATGAATAACTACAATGTAAAAAAAAAATTTTTTTTCTCTTAAAATGACCTCGTAAATATGGTATTATCGGGAGAAAATGAAGTGATAATTATCGATTTCATCATTTGCTATTTTGCCTAAATCTGTTTAAAAGTTTTCCTAAAAAAAATTTTGAAAACTTTTCTCTTAAATTTTTTTTTTATCTTGAAAAGATGAAACGAAAAAGAAAAAAATTTGATTTCAATTATAATTCATATTCAAAATTAAGGTTACAAGGAAAAACATTGATTGACTATTCTGTCAAATGAAATTTATTTATCATTTTCTTTCCTACTGCTTAGAATTAGAATGATTGTCCCCGAGCTCCAAAGACAACATTAATTAACATAAACGTGATAATGTTCTATTTTCAATCCTATCCAGTGTCATAGTTACAGCTCAGCAGTATGACCAGTGGCTAGCAGCTGGAGTGGAAGAGCGACAAACGAAACTGGCAAACCGGCTGGTGGAGTGGTTGATGTAAACAATCATCCATCAACCGCAACAGCTTTTCTTGGATTAATATCCAATTCTCTCCCAATTTCTACATCTCAGCTGACATCTTAACAAATAAATGATACTTGGAGATTGTGAAGTCTGCCAAGCCTAAATAAAAGTCATGTTGTGATAAAACTGCTTTTAGGCTTCTTTCAACCGCCAAATGACAGGAAAATTGCACTTCTCAAAAGCTAAACAGTATTTCTTTTTCAATCATTTTAGTGAATGAATTCAGAATTTTACCAAAGTTTTCTGTCTCCACTCACTAAAATGTTTCAAAACAACAAAATCAGTTGACTATTTGATAATAAAATAACCACTGATGATGCATGTGTAGTGCTGGTATATGGTATATTAAATAATTTTACATTATGTCTTATTAATTCTGTTAAATTTATTCCAAAATATCAAAAAACTAAATAGCGATTGAATTCATTTTCGAAAATATAATTTGCCAGAATCATTGCTGATTTTCGTGAAGTTTTCGCGAAGAATGAAAGAAAAAAGTGAAACGTTACCTCTTCTACGTGGAGTCCCGTAATGAGCGCAATGAAACACTATATATTTATATTTAAAGCGCCCAATCACTTGCCCTTCACCATCTCGAAGAACCTCAGAACTAGCCACTCTATATGGATAACTTCCTACGACCTTATATGCTTCGAAGGCTTCTTGGAATTCGTCAAAACTGAAAGAAAGGAAAAAATCAAAACAACAATTATAATAATTGCAGTTCTTTTCTGTTATGTGTTTTATTAAAAGGATACACAGTACCGTTGAAATTCAGCTCCGTCGTGAATATGTGAAGCCTTAAGTCGAAGTTCTTCTTGTTCTGTTGGGGTGAATGTCGACAATGTTCTATTACCGTATAATTGACTGAGATTTATTAATTTTGATTCTGTGCGTTTTCCTTTAGTGCTTGATGAAGCTGAAATTATAATTTCATAATTTCAAATCAAATTGAAAAAAATAAGAATGAAAAGTTGAAAATCTCCAAAAACGAACTCCTTCCAGTAACACAGAAAGTTTATCAAGCTCTCACCATTTTCCGCACATTTGATCTCCTCATCATTTCGGTTATGCGATTTTTTCTCATCAAGCTGTTCATCTAACACTGAATTATCAGGGTGCTGCTTGTCCAGTCCTTTATCTTGATCATCCCTGCTACTTAAATCAACAGGCTTTTCTTCTATTTCATCAGCGTATAATTGTGCGATATTTTGCGTTTTACTTCCACTTTGCTCGTTGTTATGTTCTAAAAGTACTCGCTCTTTTAAAGACTGTGCCTCTTTCCGAAAATATTTATATTCTTTTGAAAAGCGTTTCTAAAAAGTATCGACTGCTTACGGATTATATGCCTAATAAATTTAGGCTTTCGCTTATTTCGACTTGATCCGTTTTCAATTATCATTATATCATATTCTTCATTCACTGAAAGTATGTCAATTTTTAGTGCTAAACCATAAATAATTCCATAATTCAACCGATACTTTGTGATTTCGTGATATTACAGACCTTTTTTCATTTCCAATAGATTGTACCAAATTTTTTTACTCTACTGTAGCTGAGCATATTTGATTAATCAGTTACCTTCGTTATTATGACCAGTTTTTCGGAATAAATTTCGATGGTAACATTTGCTGAAAAATCGCTCTTTTATGGATATTTTTGTACCTACCGAAAGTTCTCATTCCAGTTTCAGTTTGTTTCATCAATCCTCTCTTTGCAGCAGCTTCTACTGCACTTCTATCACTGTTCTCCGTTTTTCCAACTTGCTCAATTATTTGCAGTTCTGCAGCTGAAGTAGTCGACTCAGCTTGCATTGATAAATTGCACAGATTATGGTTTGTAATCATTATATTCTGCAAATTCATGGACATTACTATGCTTGTAAATATTGTTCCACTTCAACAGTACTCTAATACTTATTGATACACTTACATTGAGATCAGCTCTTTGAAATTCTTCCACATACTGTGAAGTTGTGGCAGGAGCTTCAATTGTATCTCTTGATAACGCCATTTTAGACTAAAATGAAAAGGTAATAAAAAATGGCCAATTATTTGAATAAATTAATTATCAAAATAAAGAAAAAATAAAGAATGGATTTAAATATTGTTCTGTTATTAGATTAAATTTTGAAATTTGTTTGGAAAATTCATTTCTGGATGAATTTAAAGCAATTCTTTATCAGTATTTAAATAAATAGTTTAGTTATTTCTAAGCAAAGTATGAACAATTATCATTCAAACAAAAACACAGAAGTTAACTTCAATGAAATTTATGAAAGGGATTTGAGCAATTTAGATATACATTAAAGTTTAATTCATTTTGTTAATTATTTACTGAAATTCAAAACAAAGCAATCGTAATTGAATTGAAAATTTATTTGAATTATTTACTTTAATTTTAGAATTTCACGCAAACACGCAAACACTCGAAGAAAGCCAAAATCAAATTGAAAATGAAGAGTGAGGAAAAGGGATGCCATCAAGTAAAAAAAAGAAAGTAGTAATGAAAGGCCAGAGGTTGAGGTCAGCAAAAAGAATATAGCAGGAGGTCAGCTTGCTGCACAGTAGGAGTGGTCAACGACTGCTCGTTGACATCTCTGACAGCGAAATCTTTTTTGTAATCGCGAGAGAAGCAGAAGAGAGTGGACAGCAGTTTTAAGAGGGACCTTCCTACTATCCATCTCTCCAGCATTCTTAGTCCCTTCTCTTACTTCATCATAACAAAAATAAGCTTTCTGAAGAACATAGTACATTTATTACAACAAAGAATTGCACTTCCCGTTGTTTTTTCCGCACTTTTATCTGTCCATCTTTCCTTGACCACTACTTTGGCATTTTCTCACTTACCGCCTGTCTCATTCATACAATTAATTCAATATGCAAATATTTCATTTGAAAATTTTACAAAATTCAAGAAAGTAAAATTTTAGCGAAAAAATTCAAAGTGCAAAAAAGTGCAAAATATTCGTCAAAGAAAAAAAAGAGAAAGAAAGAAAATTGAAAGTGCAAAAAAGTGCAAAAGATTCGTCAAAAGGAAAAGAGAGACAGAAAGAGAGAGATGTTGAAAGATCAAAAGGGAAAGGGAATTTGTAGGGTCAGCCTACAGCTGAATGTGTAGGGGTGGACATTGGTCAATGGCGGGTTGAACATAGAGCCTCCATCCACAATTGATCCTTGATAGTGATGGTCGTATTTTTTGCACAAAGCGAGGGAAGCGAGAGAAGGGGGGTTAAGAGGGGCTGTGCACACATTCCTTATGTCCAAGAGAAATTTTCTGCGGGAAAAAAGATTTGTCTCATGATCATTTATTTTCATTGAATTAATTCAATTCTCCAATATGAAGTAGAAATAAGTATTGAATATGGATTACAACAAACTTCATTGAGTGAAAGAAATAAGTAAGAATTATTGGGTCAAAAAGCAATAACAAAATGTTTTTTTTTAATTTAATTAATTAAATGCTATAATAGAAATAGACTAGTTAAGTCTTGTAATTATAGTCATAGTACAATTTCCAATAAACTAAAATAGTTTGAAGTGATTCAATTTTTATTTAAAAAATTTGCAAAATTCGAAAAAGGAGAAAGGAAAAAGAATCCATATTAGTAGACAGTGGTTAAAATAGTCGATGAGCTAACAGTGAACTGATAGAACAATACATTCAACGACTGTATACATTTTAAATTATTTTTTTCACTTTTTGACTATTTTGATTTTGTCCATCTCTCACATATTTCTTTATTGCACTGGTTGCTGTATCGATCTCTTTGACAGATGACAAATACAAAGAATATATGATCGCAGATGAAGTACGACCTTTGACCTAGTAACATCTAAAAGAGACATCAGCAATCTATTTTGTGCTTTTTGTAGAAATTATTTTTATTATCTTATCGGAATATTCAGAAATTTTAGAAGATAACACAGATCTACGCCAATTCAGTTAATAAAAAAGCACAAATATGAAGAAATTCAATAAATTGATCAATAATTCACAGTCTATTGTATTATAATTAATTATGTAACATTCAAGTCATTCGAACATTTTCTTTATGTTTTCTATTTATTTCCATTCAACTTGTTGAATTAATTCAATTCACAAAACAAAGCGCAACGGTTTGATTTGCTTCTTGATTTCATTGAAGGCAAATTTAAAATGTTCTCCGAGTAAAATAAGAAATAATATTTCAACAAGTATAAACATATTAAAATAACATTACATCGAGGTATGTTTGTGACAAAGGAAGGATTGCAACCATTTGTTGAATGTTGGATGTGTTGTGAATAGTAATAGTAATAGTATCCAGCTGTTGTAAACTCCTGTTTTAGTAGATTATGATTGTATTATAATTAGGTGTATGTTCATGTAGCATTTAATTACTGTTACTAACCGTTTATAAAATTGCTAGGAAATAATGAATTTTAAACCATGCTGTTAAAAATTTAAATTAATCCCTACGGATTATGATTCCGTTAGTAAAATATGAATTAGAAAATAATAATGAAACATAAAATAAGAAACAATAATAAAATACAAAATTGGAATTGGCAATGAGAGATAAAATAAAAAATGGCGATGAGAAGTGAGGTAGGAAATAATAATGAACTGTGAAATGAGAAATGGCAATGGTCAAAATGGACATTGCTTAACCTTAAAGTCATTTTTTCATTGCCTATCGGAATGCTTCACTTTAAGTAGTTCTATGAAATGTCTTAACAAGCATAAAATCAAGTTGCCATCGTGTAGTGCAACTTTGAATCGAAATATCAAAATCTAAGATGTCCAATTTGACGACTCTCTCAGGCGAAGTGTTACTTGAGAAGTTACATAAGACTGTTACAAATGACATTTCTGCAAAAGACTGATGCAAATTTCACGAACTTCCGCTTTATTTCAATCTTTTTGATCAAATTAAATTAGAAACTATTTGAAAAATTATCAGTCAATAATATTTTGTAAATGGTCATTTCATTACGCATTTTTTTTGCTTATTCATCACTGAGCATTAATTAAACCATTTATTTATTCCAAATATGGAAAAGTAGTGTAACTTTCTTTAGAAGTTTAAAAAAATTTAAGCAAGAATTTGCATTAATTGGCTGTTTATATGCATGTTTATAAAATGAAACAAATATTAACAGTAGCCGTATTATCAAAGTCTAACGTGAAAGGTTGTGTCAAGATTGAGGGCAAAAATTCGGCCTAAAATGCGTCATAATGAAAAATTTCCTATTTTTATTCCTCTTAGAGATCATCCAAATAAGACAGTCACATGCAGTTATCGAATTCACTGATAGTAGATGGACAATCGGTAGATCCTGTTACCAATCCATACGGAATTTTTGTATTTTCAAATTAGCATTTTAAAATTGTTCCAATTAGTTTAGAATAATTTTGTCTTTTTAACCGGTTAAACTAACTTTTTTCTGTGTTGTTTTGATTCATGAATACCACCCAACTTGTTTTAATTTAAAATTACAACAAGAATATTTTAGAATCACATTTTAAGTTACAACAAGAATATTTTAAAATCAGGTTTTTTCAATTTGTTTCGATTTATTCATAAAAATAGCGATTTGTTAATTACTTTTCAAGCAGTTTATGAAATCGCCGAATGAACCAATCAATAAATTATTTCAACAGCTTCAGTTTGTCCAAAGATAAATAAACTTGTCAAGTGTTAGATCTGAAGAAATTACCTTTCTATTATGGCAATGTATTTCATATTTTTGATAAATTATTTTGCATATTAATTTTCATTTCATTTTTTTGCTTAATGTTGTTGCAGAACAGGAATATTAATTTCACATATTCAAAGCATGAACAGTATTTAAGTTACAACAAGAATATTTTTATTTTCTTAAAAGGAATTTCTCGTAATTATTTTTTCTCATCATATAACTCCATTTCTCTCTCTCTCTCTCTCTTTTGCTCTTTTTTTCTGCTTTCTTTGTAAATTTTTGTTTCAAATAAAAATTACTAAATTATTTAATCTTGATATATTCATCATCATCATCATGGCTTGGTTCTGTGAATAGAGATTTCTGATGCGCTCTACCTGTAGCTACTACAAACATGATGATGACTGAAAAGGCCAGTAGTATAAGCAAGTTTGATTACAAAAGACCTAACGGAAAGTTTTCTCATGCGGTATTTGTGAGACAGGGTTCTTTCTGCTTTATCCTTTTTTCTTCTAGGTTGACGCATCATCAAGGAAGATGCAACGTTATGAACAGTTTGTCTCCACATATCCAGAGTGAAGGTAGGGTGGATCATTGAAGTTGAGGTATCGTTTCAGTGAATTCTTATGTCTTCTGTTTAGAGCTCTTGAGGTAGTTTGTAGCGAAATCACTACGCAACACATTCTGAAGGAGGTGATGATCTTCCATCCCATAGATACATTCTGCCTAGCCCAACTGGGTCCTTAACAGTATGGCTTCAAAATGCTGATGACCGCTGCCTGATACGTAATCAATCCAGTGGATGTTTGGGATTGTACAAAAGCAACACTAAGAAAAGCGTTCAAAGAGTTGTAAGTGGTGATTCAAGCCATGATTTAGACTCATAAAAAAGTAAATAGCAAGTACAATGGATCTGTAGAAACTAATCTTTTGTACTTTTTTATTTTATCACATTCTCATATGATGTTTTCTGAATGCTCTGTGCCTTTGGTAATTTGTTATCTATTTCTTTATCAATCTTGGTCTCAAGGAAATGATACTTCTTTGATAGCTTCTTATGGCGCATGCTAGTAAGTAAAAGTTCTTACGTCACGGAAGTTTAGTTTGGTCAAAGAATCTTCATTTGTGGGTATTGCTGATGAGCAGTTCTCTTTTTTCTCAACGATTCCTGGATCTCTTAATTGTTTTCATCGAACTAGTTTCTGTTTTTCTTTAACGAAGATCCTAGAGATTCTTCGTAAGATTAGTTCGAAAGATTAGATGGTGTTTTTAATATGCTGATGAAGCGCTCCAGGGAGAGGATCGACGAAATGATGTTCAAATTAAATGTTTGGCTGGAAGCTGTCTTCATTGTAGCTTTTCCAGGTAAGAGAAGTAAAGAAATAATGCAATCAAAATGAACTATCAGAATTTCAAATTTGAAGATGATGAAATTTCTAATCTAAAACCTATTCTTTAAATGTGTTTTTTGGTTTTGCATTTGCCTGACCAATGAATTTTCCATTGTCTAATCGGCCCTTCTCATAGAGAAGAACTACATTAAGAATGAAGTGATAGTTCACGAGCAATTAGAGCAGATTCATGTAAAATATATCTAATTAGTTTTTCACTCTTATTATATCAACAATTATTAGAACATAAAATTTGAAGCACAAAAACGAAAATTGTGATAATTATTGTTTCTTTAAAGGAGCATTATCCTCTGCCCGCTCAAATATCACCAATGCTTTACGAAGTTTTGAAAAATTTTGAATTTTAGCGTGAAACTTATTAAACGAAATGATAATAACTCTAAGTTACTCTCCTTTCAAAATTTGGTGGAAGCAAAATAAATGTAACTTGCTTTAGATTTCTCCAGATATAACCTATCATGCTCAAAAAATCTTCTGGACATTTTTTCACTGATTTGAACGCGCTTTATTAGATGTATTGCACAACATAATCATTAAAGTTTGCAAAAATATAACTGGAATATGAACCAAATCAAATTCAATGCTGTTTTGATCTATTTTGAGACTAATATATGCCTATACCTCTATGGTACGACCTTCATATCTTACAACATGATCTGGATTTACCTGAATTGTTTATAGATGTCAAATATTATCTAATGTATATTAACTAAAAATTAAAACAATATCATTCAAATGTGAATATTTGCATTGTTAAAGAACAACCTGTACTCATTTAAATTTATCCTCACCGATCATTTCTCTCCGTAGACCGCATCCATTCACATCTTTAAGTTCAATCTACTTCACCTATCCATCACGGAACTAATTTTGACCATTCAATTGATATTGTAATTGTGCCAACTTCATCACATCCGCACAACAAATAACACTTTCTGTTCCCAAAATCTTCAAATGGTCATCCTCATAAACTCACTTAATTCATTGTTGGATAATTCATTCTAATCCATTACTTGATTCTCCTTACAACCAGATTTTGATCTATCCATTACTTGACTTCCTCACAATCAGATTTTGATCTGTCCATTACTTGACTTCCCTCACAATCATGATTTATCCATTATTTGATTTCCCTCACAATCAGATTTTGATCTGTCCGTTATTTGATTTCCCTCACAATCAGATTTTGATGTATCGATTACTCTGGCTCACAATCAGGCTACTTTTAACACATAAACTCTAACCTTACAACCATCTTCACTTGAGAAAGAGCTTACCTCGAAATCATTAATAATTGATTTGTTAAAAGAGTAAGATTTTATAATTTCATCGTTTCTTTCCTTTATACCAAATATATAGGCAACATTATATTGCCGGATAATCTTTAGATTTCTTCCAGACTCATACAAATTTAAAGACAAACCTCCACAACAGTATTTCCAGATAATTTTAAGGTTATCAAGTGTAAAACTGCTCTACAGGGATACTTCCGGATAATTTTCAGCTTATCAGATGTACAATTACAAATTTCTACAAGAATATTTCCAAGCGGTTTCGGAATTCCGGATGAACTTTTGCAAACAGTTCCACTCGGCAGGGACCACTTTTTCTTATTTGCAGCAGAAACTGAACATGTCGAATATAACAAATTCCATTAATTTAAAAATTAACTTTAATTGAAATTTTGACGAATTAGTCGAACTTCGAACTGTTGGTTGAAGTTTTAATTCCTTTCATTTCAAATTTTGTTCCTAACGAAGTGTTAAATGAGTAGGAGAAAGAATAATAGGAATTAAGATTGTGGCCATTAATTAAAATTATAATAATAATTAATATTATTATTATATTCCATTTCTTAGATAGTAATTTATGTGCACCATTTTCATGTTAATCCAGTTATACATTTTGCTATTTAATCAAGAATCATTATTGTACTGTTAATTATTTTTTCTAACTTGTCTTAAAAATAAGTGATTGATGATTCCACTCCAATAAATTTCGAAATTTCACTTATAAAATTTATATTTTGAAGTGGGAAATATTTCGAATGAGAAAATCCTTTAATTTCTTTTCACTCTAAAAGAGATCCAGGATCGTAAAATGATAGCAATATTACTTTAGAATATTTTGCTAGAATATTATTCGTTGGAAAGTTATGATGTATTCGGTTGAAGTAATGTTTGGATTTAATTTTGGCTAATTTAAACAATGCTACTTTTCGAGTGTCAAATGAATGAAAATAAAATAAGCTACGAGCAAACTGAAACAAGAAATTCGGGTTGTAATATGTTTCCGTAAAACTTTTCATCATTTTCCCGTTCAAGACTCTTGCTGATATGTTTTAGAAACATTTCAAACAAATGATTGTTGGAATGATTTTAAAATTATTGAAAAAAAATTTGCAGTAATTTATTTTTTCCCTTTTCTATTCAAATAAACATTAAGAAAAGTTCAAGACATGAGACTCTCGCTTTTACTTATTAGCCTACAATTTTTGCAATAGCTAATTTGATTTTTTCTTCTTCAAATAAACAAATTGATTGAAAAGATTAATTCTTGCAGACTTATACAAGTCAAGGTCATCATAGCAAATTTCTTCAGTTATTCACAAATGTTTGTGGTCTAACATTTTGTTCCTTTCTCTCATTTTTCCATCGCATCTTTTCCGTCATTATAATGTCGCGCAATAATTTATTATTTTTCTTTTTGGACACAAAACCGTTAAAAAATTTTCATCTTCGCAATGATCTGAAATGATTCGATTAACACATAAATATTTTGTTAATTTTATCAAAACAAAAAATAAAAAATTTTGTGACACTAAAATTGATAATAATTTAAGTCATAATAGATAATAAAAATTTACAACAGCTGATCAACCAATATCATCATGATTCTTTTTGCTTTTGTTTTTTTTGCTTTTTTTATTTCATTTCAAATCTGCATAAAGCATGCGCGACAATATATTTTTCTACTGTATTAATTACCATTAATTATTAGGATGAAAACTTAAGTCTGCAGTTACTTAAGTTATAGGAAAAATAAGTAATACAGTGAATGGTTTTTGATAAAGTAATTTTTTTCCAATTCTGATACAATATACTTTAAAATATCAGAAAAAATTAAAACTTGGCAATGTGATCTGTTTTTTTACCTATATTTTTTTAAAATTTTGCTGAAATTTTCAATATTTTTCTGCTTTCTCCAATCTTCCATCAATTTCCATAACCTGTCTAAACAATAATGTCAGTTATAATCAATTTGAAAGTTTCGCTTATTTTGACCTAAATTATATTTTCCATCTTTTTTGAGCTAACTCATTTTGATCACCTTGATTACATCCATTTTTCTAAATCTTTTTTATTTTCAAAAAGTAGAGAAGAAAATTTTCTAATTCCTTTTTTAAATGCCATTTAAATGAAATGCATACTTAATAGCAATCCTATCAATCAGCTAGTTCTGTACTTGTTAGAGTTGCTTTATTTTTTATTTAGTATATCTTCGCAAAAATTTTCTATTCTCGAATAATTTCATTGAATATTTGAAGCAAATTTATTGTCCCAAATAATTTCTACCCTTTTTCTCGTTTGATTTGATTGTTTCAATGTAAATAGTTATCCTAACGTTTAGCTTTACAACGCATAAAGATTTAATCTTTTGATTAATTCATTAATAACATTGCAAATACATAATGATATCCAGATGATATGAGTGATACCACTTAAAGCACTTTGATTTCCACTAATTTCAAAAAGTTTGGTTTCAATTTTATAGCACAAATATCAGATGCATCCCATTCATTGTCAAATACTATTAGTTTCTGTTTTTTTTCAATTTCATTTTAAATTGCAACCAATTTTTGCACCATTAGTGTTCCAATCGTTATATATTCCTTAGTATCATTTTTTTAACATTTAGTTTTAACTTTGATCATATTTTATTTAGTATGAAAAGATAACTTTTTCTAGTATACTGCACCAATGAGTATGAAATTTGATAAACTCTCAGTTGATCCTGTTTATTTTTTATTGTTATCATCCATTAGGCACAATGTGCTGCCAATAAAATACCATTGATGTTTTCAGTTTTCATAAAAGATAGCATATGTAAATAGTTCAAATGGCAAATTGCAATTGTAAAGTAATTTCATTTAAATCAACATATTTAACTTCAAACGCAATCAAACTTTAGCAGCTAAACTGAAATATAATAAATATTGTGACGTATTATTTATCTACACTTGCTTATTACTTACGTTTGTCTTTTAGTGTTGATGCGTGCACTCAAAATTTATAATTAGCATCGACAACAAATTTAATACAAAAGCCTAACCATTGCTAATCTTCAATGTCAGACTAAAAAGAGTCTTACAATGAATATTTTAGAATTTATATAAAAAGCTTTTCAAAATTTTATCGTCAAATTACTAATTATTCACAAAAAAATTTTTACAGTTTTCCTTTTGCATTATAAGTATTTTTTATTTATTCATTTCTCCCTAACACTATTAATTAATTAAATTACTTATTGCATATTTAATTTTAGTTACTGATTTCTGTCATGATTCTGCGAACTATTTACTGCATCACATGCATCATCGTTGTAAGTGATAATTTTGCAAAAACTTTACTATTCAAAATTTATTGCAATATCTTACTTGTTAGTAGCCAGTCTACTATCTATAGGAATATTATTTTTGCTAAATATTATTTAAAATAACATTGGGGAAATATTTTTTACATAAACAGATAAGAAATTAATCTCTGTTCTTTTTTCCAATTCTGTAATAAACTATTGAATCTGAAACTGCAGTAATTTATATTCGATGGCATTTAAGTAAAATTATCTCTATTCTGAAGTTTTCCATTCAATCAAAATTTAATTTTGATTAAATTAAATCGATGCGAACTTAATCCCAATTTAATCCCTACGAACTTTATATTCTTTAGTTTTTTAAAATTGCTAATTGAAATAAAAAAAAATACAGAGGAAAAGAATTATTCCAATATCAAATATCGTTTAATGCTTTTAATAAATTTATCCGCCGAGCCATAAACATAACGGTGCTGGTTCCCGAATTAATTTTTTTCTTGCAGTTATTTTTCCTTTTCTTTAAATAAATTTTATTATAATTCGATAAATTCTGGCAGCGACAAAAAGTATAAATAAGCAAATAACTTTTAAAAATGGATTAATCGAACACTTCCTTTAGTACTTTTACTTTCGTGATCATTTCATTTGTTCAGTGATGCTTTCCTTTCTGTGCTAATAAAATTGATTCAAAGATATTTTATTGCTTAGTCATTTCACAAAAATTCATTGCAATTGCAAAATTGCATTAACTTATTTTAATTAACGATGAAAGAAATTTTTATAAAAATTATTTGGGACACAATTTTCCAATTTCTCTACGAATACTACGTAAGCATGAAAAAAGCAATTTTCACAATTATTCCATAGATTATTATAAGCGAGTTAATTACTAAAGAAATACAACTACAAGTTTTAATGATATTAATGAAATAACCGATATGATCGTGAGATCCACAATTTCCAAAAACTGTCAAATAGACTATTAAGAAATTTGTATGCAAATACGAATAAATTGAAGCCTAAATAAATTTTGGAAATTAATTATATGAAATTGTAGGAAGGAATATATGATAACTGCAATGAGAAAATATTCTGATAGCGATGAACTGGAATTTTACTTGGATATGGCAATGAATGAATCACAACGATGGCTTGAAGTACTATTAATCATTTCTTATTTAAATTTCAAAAAATTGACAAATTGAAAATTTTAAGGTTTTTTCTTTCTTCTAATATTTTCTTCTTTTTCTTTAAAGGTAACTTGTCGAGAACATTTTATTGATAGCGACGATTTTATTTATTCATTACGCTACGGAACACATTTACGCAAGTAAAAATTTTTTTTCAATTCAGTCATCGTACATTTGAATTTTTAAAATAACGGAGAATTAAAAAAAGCACAATATGTAATCTTTTGCATGCTGTAAAATAATGTCAGTTACAATATGCGCTTGCTTAAATAAGGTAGATCTAAATCAGTTACAGTGTAAAATGATTTTCATTGCTATAAATGCACATATTTAGTGGTACTTAAATGCGTGAAAAAGATTTAATAATTTGAAGTGAACGATAATGCTATTTTTCAGAATAGTAAATAAAATAATACCTGATTGTTTTGATTTGTCTCACTGTTATCATGGAAAAGCTATTCGAACAACACGTCAAATACTTAAAAAAGCAAATATACCGTATAAAAAGTTAGAAGATCACATCGACGATGACGTATGCATTTTAAAACAAAGATTTGTAAACTTTCCTTTAACGAAATTTTAATGAACTTTTAACAAAGATTTTAATAATTATTATTATTTTTTCCACGTTTTAGAAGATTGCATTCAATGAATTTAAATGATTTGAAAATTTTATTGAACGAAAGGAAAATTTATAGGATTGGATATCGCAATTTTTGTTAATTTGTCTTTATCGATTACGCATTCCACGGTATTTACTTTTCCTTCGTGAAGATTTGGAACAATTTGAAAGATTTGAAAAGCCGTACAGAACATTCGTCACAGAACAGTTATGCTAATGTTTATCTTGAAATACAGGAAATTAATATATAAGATTCAAAAGATTTGTATCATAACGATAATATATTTTCCCACTAAATAAGATATCATTAATATTTATTTGTTTTTTTTTTTTTGCCTCATTTAAACAAAAAATGATTTAAAACGAAAATTAATCAGATTTTACGATATTTTTTTGATTACTTTCATTTTCAAAGTTACTGCAAATTTTTTAGCACTGAAAAACTAACATTTCCTGCAAGTGTGTTCCTAACTTTTGTGTTTCCCGTAATAGATTCAGAAGTAAATGCTTTCAATTTATCGCTAAAAAATTTTCAATTTTAGACAATAAAGTTAGATCAAACAGTTTCAGACATTAATATGCGGTATGAAATATTTTAATAAATTAAATTAATTATTGCTAGCAGACTATCGTATCCATTTGAATCATTTATATGTAGACCAATTATATTATATACGGCCAAATAGCCAACTAAGGTATTGAGCTAATTTATCAAATTTTAGAAGTTCTCTTCCTTTTTTTTTGAATTGCCTAACACAGATTGTAAAAGTTTGTTCCAGAAAAATTTTTAATACTTGAATAAAATTTGAAAATATATTACTTGACTTTTTCATTTAGAAAATTTTTTTCCTTTTTGATAACGCAATCTATCCGTTCTGTCTTAAATTTTCCAACAAAAGTTGTATTTGATAAATTATTGTAAGAACAGAAACAATTTTTAATATGATAAATTGCCTGCGAGGAATTTCTTAAATACTTGATTTTTTTTTAATCAAAAAAGTATCCTCTTTTCCAGAAAGCGCCATAATTAGTAAATAGAAAACACAAAACCTTGAAACGATGCAATCACTGTAAAGTACTAAGTTCAATTGCTTGCTTTTTTCCTTTCCTTTTCTACAACGAATTTTATAGCAATTAGTTTTTATCAGAAATAATACCAGGCATATCTGAATTGTATAAATTGTCGAAATATTCAATCGATTTTTTTGAAATGCCTAATGCAACAAATAAATTTAATAAACAAAGATTTGCTGATTAATTTAAGGAAGCTTTAATCAATAAAATATAATAATTAATAGTGAGTCTAAAAATAATTAACTCCAATAATCTTTTCTTCATTTTTATTTTTTCATATATTTTTCTCAGCATTAAATTTTATTATTATTATTATACATGAGACAAATAAATTACAGAAAGTAAACAACAAATATAATAAATACCAGAAAGTTCTCTAAGAAATACTGGAGAGTTTCCTTTGCATTTGTTTTCATACTACTATGAGTATTGGCATGTGTGTTGTGTGTTTGTATGGATGCATGTACCTATCCGTGTATCTGTGTGCGTTTGTGTATGTATTTGCGTTTATATGTATATGTACAAATCTACATAAATTTTAAATATTTTATAAATTTTATGATATTAAAGAGTTGCACAACAATGTAACACGCAAGTAAAGATGTTATGATAACGGCGAAAAGGTCACAAATAATACTAGGTGATGGATGAAATATATCCCAACCATTCCGATAAAACTTTATTAAATTTTGCATTTTCGAAGCAATTAAACTTTCTGTAAATGAAAACGAGGAGGCGAAGCAAAGGCAATAAAATTGTCTAAAAAGGTATTTTATAGTACAACGATTTATGTCTGCCTTGTGACTTCGTGAATATGCGTCGTATAGTAGTAGGCAATTCTATGAAAAATTGATAATTATTTCTATCGGTGGAATTAATAAATACATAACATGTTTCTTGAAATTTCTAATTACGTTGGATATTTTTGTTTAAATAGGATATGATAAAAGTAAAACCTGAATTTAAGTACTTTTTTATTTGGGATTTCATTTCCTAATTTTTGTCATTTTTTCCCAATATGATCATTTCTTATTGCGTGTTATTAACTATGCTAATTATTATAAAATTTTAGCTATATTTTCATGTATTTTGTTAAGATAGGATTATTAAGCACATGAAAATTGATAGTGTATATAACATATATAATGATCATCATAGTTGACCTAATTTAACTAATAAATTTAACGATATGCTTAATCAACCATTATCTTAAATATCTTTAATATTATCCATAATTGTTCGAAATGCATCATATACCATGGATAAAATCAGTTTCCTGAATGCTATGATGATTAGAGGTATCGTCATATTCAGTAATCATAATAACTTAAATTTATCAATCATAACAATCGTAATATTATTAATCCTCATTCCCTAATATTTATTTTAAGTAAATAACTTGTTTAGTCAATAGTTAAATTGGATGATAAAATTTGGTGATAGTGTGACCGAGATTTTCGATATGTTCAAACTTATGTATCACATGTAGAAGAGATAAATCTTATACATACCAGATTATAGATACATATATGAAATGGTCAATGATCAATGAGAGATGTTAATATAGAGATAGATGAATGGACGGATAGATATATCTGTTTTGAAATTCTATAATTTTCTTTTTCTATTACTACTGCTACTACCACTATTCTGTTGCGTCATTGTAATCATGATCATGATCATTGTCATCACTATTCATCATCATCATCATCGTCTTCATCGAAAGGACAATGATTCCTTCTCGTCAACTATATTATGATTCAATCAACTATCCACACCATCCCATCAATGACCATCATCATATATGGCATTTTAAATTTCATCTATTACCTAAACTTCTCGTTCCTTTTTCGCCTCATTTTTTCACTCTTATCTCTCCTTCATTACCTTTAATTCTTCCTTTCATTTCATTTTTTCCTACCTTTCTATGCCTTTAACATATCAATTTTTTGATTCCATTCAAATTGTGAATTATTTTTTATTTCAAATTAATTTTTGTTTATTCCAGATCTTCTTCTTTCTTGTTCTTAGTTCATTTATTATTTTTTTAATTTGGTTCTGTTTTTTTCTCCCTATTTTTATTAATTAAGTATTTAAATATTATATTATTAAATGGCAAAAATTTATTGCTACTGCATTTCGTATTTCAATAAGTTTTTTTTTCTTATTATATTTTTCAACTAAACATTTAATTAATTTACAATGTTAAATATGAAATTATCCTATTGAATTACACGTTTATGCATTGAAATATTTTATAATTTATTCATTGAGCGTTAATTAATGTACATTTATTTACTTATTAAAATAAATCTCACTCTTAAATGATTGAGTAATTTTTGTGTACTTTTTTTTTTGTAAAAAAAACATTTCTTCAATTTGACACTAATTTTTTCGTTGATTTTTTATTTCATGTCATTTTTCGTAAAATAAATTTAGAAATTAAAAAATTTCCACATTACCTAATTTTAAATTTTTTACCGTTTTCATTCCTTTCCATTCCATTCCTTTTCATGTCATTTTATCTTTTGCTCAAGCTGTTTGATCTTTCATTTTATTTTTCCACCTCTCAATTATCATCCATTTGGCTCCCTACGGAATTTCCTGTCCATTCATCCATTGTTCATTGTGAATAATAGATATATTGACCCTAACACTTAAACAAAAAAGAAAAGGTCAAAGTCGTTTGCACATAAAAGCTTGCCTTGTCTTCTTGTTTGAATTTATTAGAAAAAAATTTTAGAATTTCTAGAAAAATTCAAAATCTTTTAATAGATAATAACTAGAATGTTGTTTATCTTATCATTTTTTATCGCTTATCAATTGCTTGTTATTCATTTTCCAACCATTTTTCAATATTTTTGGACAGTTTTTTGATATTTTAATCATTTTTTTGAAATAATTTGTTTGATAATATTAAATTTTTAGAGTGAGTTTTGAAAAATTTTATACAATTTTATTTGATTTCACAATAAGCAAAATGAAATAATGAGATTCTCACTTTTTCAATAGTTTTCCAACCATTTAATTAATTTCAACTTATTAATTTATATAGTGTTGTCTGAATCTAATTTATTTTTTGTTTCAAAGTTTCGTAGTGGACTACGTCATCAAATTTTCTCACAGAAATTTATGCCAATTCTATTAATCCATTCAAATAGTTCATGTTAAACTTCAGCTCACTGGTTAGGTTTAAATTTAAGTAACAAATTAAGCAAATTTAATTCATATTTTTATTTTCCTTATCTTGATTATTTCTTTTCAGTTACTAATCCATTCTTTCCATCTTAAATTCTTTTTCTTCCACTTACTATATTTGATACCCTAATTATTATATTGAAAAATTCCACACGAATTTAAACAAAATTCAAATAGAATAAGTCTACGAAATTTGCATTGAATTTCATATCCATTCATCCATTGTGATATTCCAGAAAATAACAATCAAATTCGGTTGATTCAATTTTTTTCTTCCTTTTTTTTGAATAATATTTGAAGTTTTAAATGGAACAAATAGAACAACGAATTGTTTAATCAAAAATGGGAATTCAAGCAAAATGTTTCGTTCAAAAAAATCTTTTAAATTTAAACTGTAATTGAAAGTTTTTATTTAAATCTTTGAAATGTTCTTTGTGGATATTTTTTGTTCCGTAAAGTTCTTTAAATTTGTTCATTTTTTGTATCTTACAAAGAAAAGAACTAAATTATTATTTTTTTAATGAAACAAAAAAGCCGAAAGAATATGAATATTAATTAGAAATTCATTTCTAACAATAAAAAGTAATTTCTCAGTAAATTTTTCTTTTTGTTTCTTGCCATTTCCATTTTTATAATTTCTCAACGATTGTAATTTAACTTAAACGTAATAATTACTATCGTTGTTCATAAGAATAGAACGCAGCTGTATCGTAATGATACTGCATTAACAACTTACACAAAAATTAGGCGGTTGTGAAAATTCTCTCTAACAGCAACTTTTCGTTGTAAATTACTTTTCACTTACTCTTCAAAACTATGCTGTTCATGCTTAAATCATATTATTTTAATTTATGAGGAGCTGATAATTAATAAACTTTCAATTAACCAAACAATATGACAATTCATTTGAAATATTCGTCATAATCCAATCAATAAATTCTTGTGAACAGTGAAACATTCATTGCAATTAATTTTAAATTTTAAATTCCGAAATTTTACAAATCCAAAGGGAAACTTTTTCAACTAAATGTTACCAATAAAATTTTCCCATTTATTTATTGTTGTATGTGACCGGTTTTTGTTGAAAGTATTCATTTTATTCCACGATTAGAACGGAAGTGATGAATGACAGTGCCATTAATGTTGTCATACCATTGTGTTATTATTTTGATCTCTGCCGGTGTTATTATTGTTATTCCCCAATGGTTGAAATGCGGGAAAAAATGAGGGAAAAAAAGCTTAACAAAAGCGAAGAAAAAGTAAATTGGATGTAATTAAGCATATCAAGTATTTTAAATCAACAATAGGCATTAATTTTTTTCTAAATCAACAATAAGTATTGATTTTTTGTATAAAATAGTAAAATTTTAATGCATGCGAAAATGATGGACCAAAAGGGAATAGCACAAAATAATCCAATTCATTCATTTTAATATATTTTTCTTTTTTATTATTTAAATTTTAATCGATCACATTTATGAAATATTTACTTTATTTCCTCGCAACTCTACATTGAAATGTTCTTTCTAATATTTTAATACGTTCCTTCAGTAATAGAAACTTAATTTGTTTCCACTGAAATTATCATAAATTAATGTTGCAATATTTTGTCTTCGTTTATTCATTAAAAGATATAATTATCTAGTGGCTTTTATCTAAATTTAACTCTTTACAGATTGGTATCTAGCGTTGGAAAGCTTTCAAAATGCGAAGACTACGACAGTATACGAATTCGAAGGGTATGTTCAGATATGAAGGAACTCTTTTGATTTTATTATAATTATTTGCGCGGAAATTTGATGCATCCGTGAAAGTATAAATTTGATTCTTTGCGCTAAAAAGGATAAGTCAAATTTGTTCAATCCAAAGACTTCTTCTATTTTAGTTATTTCTTGAAAAATAAACAAATTCTAGCATTTTCAATAATATTTCATACATTTGCTGACATTTTTCCTTAAATTTCATATGTAAATCTTTTCAAAAATTTAAATTTTTAAAATTGCAAAAAAAATCTTTTCTTCTCTCTTTCCTCTTTTATCTTTATTTCTTTTTCTCAATTATCAACAAGAAATTGTAATACTTTTTTTTTTCTACGATTTTTTTCGTTCATTAAAATAAATTTTAAAAAGCTTTTCAATAAGATCATCGAAAGAAACTTCAATGAAATTATTATCAAAATGTATTTTCAGTTTTGTGCAACAATTTTGGCACTGTTTAATGCATGCAACTGTGTCGTATATGTGCCACAACTTGACTATACAGCCTTGGAACCGTTAATCCAATATCATTTATCCAGTTGTCGACATTATCCAAATCCATCATTACGTACAATTCTTGGTCGACCAAATTTCGATTTAGTTAATGTTGTTTTATCGCTTGTTGAACAAGTTAGGTAAACAATTTATTGATTATTTCTTAACTTTATTACAATATTTGATTGAAATAAAATTGACATTAGCATGCCTATTACTTATCATTATCATTTTTCAAAAAGAATTTAGGCATATCATTTAAGATATTACATAACACATATCATCATAATATGATCAAACATTGATTAGAAACATTTCCATCTCTTCTCAATCATAACTGATACTGCAATAATAGTTAAGAAAATTATATGAGCAGCCTGTTTCGTAAATTGAGACAGCCTGTTTTGTAAATTGAGAACTTCGAATGAAACAAACTCTCATAGTTCATATAGATGAAATGATAGAAACTCGCATACTGCTTTTTTGCTTATTTTAATATTTATCATTTTACAATTAGACTATCAATAAAATCTTTGCAGTTGACACTACAATTTCCATAATGTATATTTAAATACATAAGAGAGGATAAACTAGCAATTAATTAGTCACTGATGATAATAGTGTTGTAGATATTGATTATTCCTTGCATTCATTGTAACACAATCATATAAACATACACACCTAGACACACACACAGACACACAGACACACACACACACACATATGAATTTAGATTCAAATTATCAATAATTTCATGTCAAAATGAAATAACGACTATTTAGCCGTGTTTTGGCTAAAGTTAGCGTATTTTAAAGACATAAAAGATTTGTTCTAATTATAAAATTAGTTCCTATAGTTTAATTACTGCAAAAGTTATAAATAGAAATATTTGAATTGCTATAATTAATACAATGTATCAGTGACTGGTCATAAAAGCACATTTGAACAATACTTTGAATTCCAACATTTGCACATTAGAAGTTTGAATAAATTGACTTGCCGTGATAAATTTTATAATTTCGTTCATTTTATTTGCAATAAATATATTCACAAAACAGTAAACATATTATAATGTGAAAATGTTCGATTCTTTTAGTGGAAAAAACGAAAAGAAATTCTGTGAGCGATTTTATTTATTTATTTATTATGTGCTCTGTTTATTGCACATCGCACAGAACAAATTATTTTCATAAATATTATTACAGTTTCAACGATGAAACAACCAATCATACAGAACTGAACAAAGTAATCGGTGACAAGGTGTGTTCAAATCTATAAAAACTGATTGTTTAAATTCTATTGATTATTTAATTGATTATATTTTGTATCATTTTACAATGGATTTTTTTTTGCTACAACTCCTTGTAGAAAAAATAACAGTTTATATAATTAACATTTTTGTTATGTTGAATTTAAAAAACTTTCTCCAAGTTTATTTTGTCCGTTTAGTTTTTTGCGAGGAATGGTTTAAAAGCATTTTTACTTACTTCTTTCATCATGTCCCCAAAATAATATCATTTATTGAGTAATTCAATGAAGAACAACAATATGATGCAATACATTACTACATCGTCATGTGTGCGTGGGAATTTTGAATTCATTAAATTTTTTATATTCTTTGTAGCATATTTTAACATAGAAAATCATTGCTTTTTTATTCTTTTCAAATTAAAATAATTAAAACAGTTCAAATCATCCAATCGCTTATATTTTATTCTTATCGATTGACTTAAATAATCATTTTTTATCTGAATTCATCGTTGCTTATTTATGAAATAGATCAATTGCTTATTTATGAAATAGATCAAATTCATAATTGAAATTTGTTTCAATTCCCTTTGAAATATAACTTATCAGCTTCTATATAAAATTTTAGGATGTAAGAAATGATTACAGCATAATGTTTGATAATTTTTAATTACACAGTTCTTTTTCTTTTTTTGACCATTAGGAAATATTCAAGAAAAAAACGAATAAAAGTGTAATAATCGTACCTTTCCGGAATTTGTTGCTGAATATTTTAGATCGTTTTTCAATTGCTACACAAAATTACCATACTAATTTTCATGCTAAATTATCATATTTCATCCTGATTAATATACTTTGTCGTGCTGAAATATATTATCGTACTAATTATCACAGTCATCACATTTATTATGCTTATCTTATTTTGTTTTATACTTAAAAAACGATGATGAAATTATTGCTACTTTTATTCTGACAAATAATTAATTACGTGAATTACTAAAATCACACAACATTTCAAATCGATCATTTCAACACTTAATGATTTATTAATTATATTAGATCTGTCTTTTCTATTATATTATTCCTTACTCTCAGACTTGATATTTTATACAAAGAATTATGATAGATGCCATATGCAATATAAATGCAGATTTACACAATGGTCACTTGTGTATACTCAGTATTTCTAATTCTTGTGTAGATCGGATTTATAAATTCTTTATTCATATATTTAATATTCCTAATAAAAAATTGCTTCAATACTGTTTTTTCAGTAAATATTATAAAAGTGTATTAGCTATATATTAATTAGATATGTATTTCGAAAATGAAATTTTATTACAGAGAGTTGATGCAATAATGGATTACAATTATACAGTAAAGAAGTATTTGGCCGATTTAAATAGTGAATATTCCACGGAAGAACTGAGCAGGTTCTTCGATTCTTTTTCACTTATTATTAACTATTAATTTTGATTCATTCATTTTTCCTCATTTTATCAATTCTTTTCTTTAATTGTTTTTCTTTAAATATCATTTGAGGAATACAATTTGAACTCGAACTTTTTTCCATTAGGAAGAACTAAATTAACGCGTTGCTTTATTTTAATTTAAAATTTAATAGTTCTAATTCATTAGATATTGATTTGCTTTAACCTTCTTATAATTTCAAACTAAGTAATTTTAACTTGTCGCAGTTTTTATACTACTTTCCGTGTTATATTTCTTTTTACTTTTCAGAAGTGAAAAAAGGGAGTAATTTGATTTGAAAACTTTGATTAATTTTTATTTTCAAAATTTTCATCAAATTTTCATTACATTTATTATTTGCCTTGCAGCTATTCGGCCGGTACAAATGATAGCCGTAGCGGTCCATCTTGTACTAGCGAACGCAGTACAGAAAATAGTGAACAATTCATTCCGACCAGGCAGCAACTTAAGTTTACTTCGGGGGTATTATTCCATTTCATTATTCATATTAAATTTAAATAAATATTTTCATTAAATTGTTTCATAATCCAATAAATTTTGATGAATTTTAAATTTGCAATTTAAAACTTTTAATCTTTATAAAATTGAAACTAAATAAAACGAGTGGAAAAGTTTCGCTTAGTTAATATGTTTACGAGATGAACAGTGATTGAAATTTTTATCAGAAATCGATGGATTAACTAAAAAACTAAGTTATAATGGTCGAAATATAGTGAGAAGCGATATAATTTAACCCCTCTAACTTTAAATTTAATGTGTAAAATAATTCAAGGATTTTAACGTTTCATTTAATCTTTTACTTATTTATATAAATAATAAGGATTTTTCCGATGTACTGAGAACATCTTTTACTGATTAGTCGAGAGATTACTGAAAAATATATTAGGATGGTGGAATTATAACAGTCAAACTCAAAAAATTCAAATTGCTTAAAGTTAATTAGCAAGGACAAACATAAATATAAGGTCATCAATTAAATTTAAGAATAATTTTAAAATATAAAAAAACAGATGAATGATTTCTTTTGACAATCTTAAACTTTTTCGCTATTTCAATGGCAAAATTTTTTTATTATCAATTAAATTAATAATTGAAATGTTAACCTATAATTTGGATACAGCAATGATCGTTTTATATTTGAATTTACTATTTGTTTTTTTAAATTACTTGTAAAAATTGCTTCAATTTGTAACTTTTATTAGTGAAAATCCGAAACAAATTAATTATGATGTCTCCCGCTTTTGTTGTGAATCTTTGTGTTGTAAACTTTTTGAAATGTCACTTGAAATATTGGAAATGTTCTTAAACAAAGTGTTTCTTTACTTTAAACCAATAGAGAAATATTTTAACAAATATTTAAATTCAAGTTCGATAAATTTCAAAATCGACGAAGAAAAATCATTATTTCATTATACTTGATCACTAAAGAAACATTTTGGCAAATCAATTCCACTAAATAATTAAAAGAAATGAAGAATTTAAATGGTATGTTTTGTGGAATTTACCTCCATTCTAATTTGTAGGTAGCACATAATCCTCTACAATTTGTCACCGCACAGTCAGGCGCAATTGCTTTATGCGAACAAGCGAAACAGCAACTTATCATCTCCGAACAGCAGAAGAGGACACGGGATGATGTTCGCAAAAATATGGTGCACTGAATTAATTGTTGAATTTTTTTTTAAAAATCTTAATTTTCGATCAAAATTTTAAGTAAATTCAGTGAATTTAGTTTTTTTGTTTGTAATAGGGACCGTATAATCCAAAAATGACAAATTCTAATAATTTGGCAATAAACTTGGTTGACAAAAAATTAGTCAGATTTTTTTGCATTGGAAAGAAACCTTCGCCTATTGGACTGTCGCCTTCAAAGATTAGCTGCGCGGTCTATAAAACCACTAATTTAATGGGAAGTGTGAAGAACGTAAAAATTGACATAATTTTTTTTGTGTAAAACACGTAATAAAAGTGAATATTGGTTTTTTCCTTTGTGGGGAATATGAAATTTGACGGAATTTTTTCCGTATAAAACCCGTAATAACAATGATAATTGACCTTTGTCCTTTATAAGGGACATGAGTATTGACTTTCTTGTTTGTAAGAGTGGGAAAATTGACGGAAATTTTTTTTTGTAAAATCCGTAATAAAAGTGTAAATTGAATTCTTGTTAGGTGAAATTAGGTAAAATTTGATATTACCAAATAAACTTGAAAATTTATGCATTTCGAATTAATTTCTGTTAATTTCAGTGTAATGTTGATGAGGATGAAACAGAATGGCAATCAAATTTGAATTCTTGGTTATCAAAACGAAGGACAGCTATATCAAGATGGAAAAATGATAGTATCTCCAACTGGTTTCTATTTTTAATTTTCATAAAATATTGACAAAACCTGTTTTTCTAACAACTAGCAAGTGGATAAGTACTGCTTATTATCATTAATACATTGTCAACAAATAGATAAACATAGATAAGGGCAAATGCAAATCTGTTTACGTTTTGAAATATTTCCACATTCAAAAATTGCTTAACGAATAAAAATTCAAATGTTATAATTGAAGAATTTGACTGATTAATTAATTATAGAAGTTACACGGAGAGTTAGCTAAAAAACTAAAAAAAGATAGTATTAAAATGAATCCTGGTAACTCTTTTTTCTATCCAAAATTAAATGATTTTACACTATTTAACTTGAAATAATTGGTATTGCATGAAATTTGTCATTCATAACTAATTTAACAGTTACAAATTATTAAGAAAATAATTCCCATTAATTAAATATTATTGAAAATTTTCAGGAATAAAGAACGAGATGACAGTGTTCAGAGTGAAATAGCTCAACAGCAACAACAAAAGCAACAATATCAACAAGGGATGAAAAACGATAGCATCACTGATTCAAAAAAGGTTAATAAGTTTTAACAATAAAATTGTTGATTCAATTTAAATTAAACAATTTTATTTGTTATGTTCTATTCTCTTAAATTTCATTTTTTCTCTTTTTCTTTTTTATTTTAACTCCAAATGATGCATATATTCAATAAGTAATAACATAACTTTCTATATATGAATTAAGAGTATTTAATTTCTATTATTATAAATACGCACATATACATACGCATGTGAGAATATTGTAAGCTTATTTGTTTAAATTTTCCATTTTTTTTTTTTTTTTCTAAAGCATTTAACTTCATCCTTACAAATTATTTTTATGATGTGTACATTAGATAGTGAACAAATAAAATATACGTAACATACATAAATACATACACACATACACACATAAATACGGACACATAGATAAATAGAAACAAACACATAAACATACATAAAGACATAAAATGTTTTTGAATTTTTAAATCTATGTTTAAATAATCGGACTGTTCCATATACCTTATTGTACTGTACGCTTTTTTTCACTAAAAATTTTTGCATCTTTTCTTTTCTCTATCGTCCCAATTACAATTTTGAATTTTTTCATTATTTCCTTTTTGTTTTCCTGTGATCTCTCAGTTCAAACTATCTTATCATTGCTATCTCTGAAAATAAACTACCACAAAATATTTTCATTTAAAAGTGAAACAATAATGAAACGGAAGTAATGAAAGCAGAAAAAATGCTTTTTTATTATACTATGTTATATTCACTAATTATTGATAAGACCAATAATTATAATTATACGCATTGATTGATTTGTTCCTTGCTTAGATATCACTTATCAATTGGGATTAAAGATCATCTAACATTTTCTGTATGCATATTAGAAATATTTAAGAATTGATAAATTTATTAAATTTATTTTTGCTAGTTGTACGAATTATTCGTGTTGTAATGTCGTATTTGACGCATTTCATGTTCGTGCTATGATAATTCGAAATTTCTTAGTTACATATATTGTTTACATTTTAGTTAACATATTTCACGTTGATACCGCAATAGTCAACGTATATTATTGCTGCTGTAGATGACGTATCTCTGGAAGGATTTAGTAATTTCTTTCTTCAGTACTGAATATTTTTCTTTAAATTAACAATATCTCGTTTAAATGATCTTTTAAGTAAAAAATTTTCGACAAATTTAATAAGCCACACCAAATTGTATATATAATTTTAAAATAATATAAATGTAAATTATAGGTAGTGATAGTGAAAAAAAAAAGCGCGCAATCTTTTTGTACAAATGAGTAACTAGATTTGTTATCTTCATATCAGTACCGTACCGTACAATGCTATCTTCTTCATCTTATCATTGAATTTTTCATCTTAATTTTCTATTTTCTTTTACATTTTTTATATGAGAGAATAAAGGCATGTAAACAAACTCTTCTGTACTTCTATGCTTTGTAATTTCATTAATTAGCGTCATGATAAGTGAGTTAATTGATTATAAAAAGAGGAAAAATTTTTATTTTAATGAAGAAATAAAAGTATGTTTTGGCAATGTGTTAAATAATCAATTTTTCACAATTGCCACAATTTGCTATTATTTTGAAGGAAAATTGACGAAATCTCGAGAACATCACTCTTGAGTAGATTTGAAAGTTGCAGGAATATACTGGGGGAAGGGGATGAAGTGAAGAATAGCACTGATACGACTGCTATTGTCCTCATTTCTTCTTAATGTACTAATGACACCAACGAAAACAGAATCATCACAACTATCATCAACGTACACACACACACACCACACACCACACACACACATACACACACACAGTCATACATCATACAACACACACGCTCACACACACATTTATATATACACTCACACACACACACACACACGCACGCACACACACACACACGCACACACACACACACCACACGTGCATAAACATATATAAATACAAATTAATGACAACAACATTCATCGTCAGTAAAGCCATCCGATGACATTACTGTTTCGGTTTTAGTATAATCTGTCAAGTGGAAAGACCTTCATAACTGTTATAGCAAATTAATTTACCATTTAATATTTGAATTTTATGCTTGAAATTTGCTAAATATTAATTAATTTTTCATATTTTTGTCTATTTTTAATGAAAAGTTTAACATCATTTTTATTACAAAATCTTGTTTTCGCTATGGTATTTACCCCTTTTTTGGGTCAAAGTTCATCAAATGACACTATTTTAGATCATGTACTGCACCACAGCTTCTACAGATTCATTATTCAATGAAATACAACAGTTAAAATTTTCAGCACTAATTTTTCGCTTTTCATCAGACACTTTCATTTTTATTTAAATATTATTTTCAATGAAATTATTTTTTCTTTTTCTCTTCTTTTTTTTATTCATAAAATCTATTTTAGAATTCATATAAGAATAATGATATCTTTTATAATAACATAATACAAACAGTCAGTTTAATTAGATTTAATATTTTAGAAAAAAGAGCGAGTGGATTTCCATTTTAAACTTCATACCAAAGTTTTTTGTTATCTTTCAATACTTCACTCGTCTAGATGATTATTATTTAAATTTGCAATCGCACTATAATTATAATTATTTCTATAGAAAAAATCCTTGAAAAATTGATGAAATATCATTTGACCTTTGACATTACAAATTAAAATTTACAATCAGGAGTTCAATATTATTAGGAAACAAAAAAAAAAAAATCAACACAAAAATATTATTTAAGAATTTATCTTCAGAGAAAGAAAAAAACATTTAAAAAAAAGATATTTGATGTGACCTCTATGTAACACACAATGTTGATGGATGTTAGATACTGATGGCGATTTTTTTTCGGCATTTTTTAACCATTGGAAAGTTTTGAAATCATTGGCCTTAATTGATTGTGTTCCAAATTTTTAAATTCATTTGCAAATGAATCAAAATGACATTGTGGCAGCTCTATTTTCAAAAAAATCTTTGTCATTATTGTTGGACAGGAATTGTTTATCTTAATAAAATTATTTTATTTTTCTTCGAATTTCTTTCTTTTATTCCTTATTTTTTTAATTTTAACAGATTTTAATTTTAAGGTAAATATTTTTTTGTTGACAATTACTATTAATTGGATTTATTATTCAGTTGTTTGTAACACCTGTGAATATGTTAACTCTTCAATTTTGATGAAGTTTCTTTTCATCTTGCTTTTTAATGTTGAAGAAAAGAAAACGAAAGTTTAGAAGGTGAACTTTTTAATTATATTAGTGTTAAAATTAATGATTTATATCAAAAATATATCACAGTTGAGCTTTTGGATCTTTATCGTTACAAAATTTAACTTTCTAAATTTTCTAAAAGATATACGGGGCAAGCCCGGTTAGCTCAGTCGGTAGAGCACCAGACTCTTAATCTGGCTGTCGCGGGTTCGAGCCCCGCACCGGGCTAGGGGTTACTTTTAATCTTCCTTGTTGCTATCATCACATTTCATCTGTTCATTATTTCTACAATTTATTCAAAAGTAGCAAAAACTTGTCTTGAAATTTTTAATTGATGAACTATTTTCTTTTTATAATTCAAGCTAACCAGAAATGATTACAAAAGTAATACATAATTAATCGAATTATTAAGTGAAGAGAAAAGTGAAGGAAACTATTGGATTAAAATATTCCATTTGTGAATAATTAGTTCGATTTTAATATTTTTTGAAACGAATGCGCGTAGATTTTGTGTTTACTGATAAGTGATAATTGTCACTGTAGCAGTAATGTTTCTCGTTGTTTATTTACCGTTTTTTTCTTTTGCATTGCAAACTTCAACGATTTTCAAATATTATTTGATATTAAATTGAGATTTTTACGGTGAAGAGGAAATATTCTAAAAAGAATGTAGGACGATCAAACTAAGAAAAAAAAATGAGGAATCCAGAAATAATATTTGCGAAGTTAAATTGCACTTTGCGAGAGCTTACAATGAAAGATAGAAAACATTTGGTATCGATGAATTTAATCATTTTCTCCGAGACAAAAAAATAACCTCGATTAATCCAACCATAAAATCCAGACAGAAATAATCTGTTGAACTCTTGAAAATAATAATAACCTTAAAGAAAATTAGTGGAATATTATTTGAAATAAACATCATTAATTAGGATTATCAATTTCAATTAGCAAGATAGGATTCGTGGAGTAT
>JBAMDO010000320.1:0-41727 GCA_037074765.1 Mansonella perstans | reverse complement strand
ATGTAACAAAACTTCAGTGTACATTCATTCTCTCATAATTTAAACACATAATTTAAGTATAAGTTAATTAATTTCCCTCACAACTTAAGCTTACGTCATTTAATTCTTTTTTTTTAATAGTAGGACAATAATCATTTTTATAATTGAAGTATATGACCACACATCTGCAAGACGTGTTACTTTCAGAAGCTTGCTCTAATCGAAGCTTGTAAAATTTACTTAACTTTTTCACAACTTCAAAAAAGTATTATTTAAATAATTTTTTTTTTTAAATTCCTTTTATTGTGCAAATTTGCACAGTTTTATAGATGCTTTCTTCGTATATGTTTTTTTTTTCTTTTGGTGAAATTTTATTAACCAAATATTTGTTAGCAGCAAAACTTCAGAATTCGGAGCTAATTTAAATGATTTTTTTTCCTGTATTTGTTATTAAATTGAATCATTTGAACAGTGAATAATTTTATATGGCAAATACTTTTGCGCTATTCATTACATTACATTTATTTTATACAAATAGACAAAAAAAAAAAAAAAAAAATGAAAGCAGTTTTTTAAAATCCTTCAGTTGCTCTTTGATAAATTTTTAATTAATTTTCATGCTTAGGTTAATTTCAAATATTCATCTTACATACCTATTACTTTTCTATAGTTGTTTTTTTTCTATCCTTTGGCTCATTTTTTTTTTTTTTGTCTCTATAATCAATATAGTTATATGGAAAGTTTAATAATGAAGATCAATCAAAAAACTCTGACTATATTGAAATTCATTTTTCTTTTCCTGTCTCCTTATTCTCATTTCAATGTTGAATTAAGAAGAATGCATATAATTTTTAAAAAAATTTTCAAATTCTATTCACTTTTTTTTTTTCACTTTTGGCTTTTTAAGGCTTTTTTTCTCATTTTTTTTTCAAGCGGTAAATTCATCACTTTTTTTTAGTTAGAAAATTTTTTTTTTTCAATGTTCCTATTTTCTTGATGCTTTCATTTTTTATGTTTTGCTTTTCGTTAGGAAAAAAAAAAATTCTTTTGCAAAAATTTAGATTGATTTAAAAATATCCTCGTTGCTTTTTTTAGATTTTCTTTTTGCCTTCTTGAGATGAATTTTTTTATTGGGATGGTTGACAGCCGATAAATTTGTCTTATTGATTTTATCGTATACGCTCGTCAAGCATTTTAACCGATAGTATTCTTATAAAATGAATTTCTTTTTTTATTTTATACAGTACATAAGTCGAATTTATTAGTTACTACTTTGTTTTTCTAACATTATCAGAATTAATTAAATAAACCGAACATGAATTATTCATTTCGGATATCTGATGTTAGGCACAATTTATTTCACCATGAACATCACTTTTCATTGTTTAAAAAATCTTTTACAAAGTTTGAAATGAAAGTTGAAAAATTTTATCAGCGTGATAGTCATAACGAGCATATGCAATAATAAATCAAGTAGTCAAATACGTAACAGTAAGCATTAATCTTTTTAACTGAAAAACAAAAAGAAGTAAACTTTGGACTGGTTGTTTAATTGCATTCAAGTAGCGGTTAATTAAGCGAAATATAAAATCAGCTACAAATATTTGGTCAATGCAATTATATTAGGCTAGACTAGACCAGACGGGGCTAGATTAGATAAATGAAGACTTGCCATTTTGTTTATAAAATATCAAATGTATCATTCACTGGTTTTCCTTCATCCTTCAGTTTTACTGCTATCGTTTATTTAACTGATTAAAACTGTCAATTTCCTTCTTTTAAAAACTTTTTGATAAACTAGAATGAAATGTGAAAGCAAAAATGCAAAAGAAAAATTAATTATGCAAATTTCATACCCTTACTAAAAATAAATTTTTTATAAATTTCGAAAAAATTGTTCTTTTTTTTTTTTTTTTTTTTTTTTTTTAAAACAATAATTATATTGTGATAGGGTTTAAATAAGAAATACTTTTGCTATTAAAATTCCAATTTTTATACGCGAATACTTTACGAAATGTTAAGTGCAAATTTTTACGTAAATATAAAGCGTTATAGATAAATGTACGAATTCATTAAAAGAAATTAAATTTATGACAACACTAGTTTTTTCTTCGCTTTATTTGTTGTTTGATTTTTTCTTTTAAATTTTATATTTTTTTGTTTTAGAAATAAAATGTACAAATCAATGGCAGACACTGATTCAAGTAGTATTAATGATAATGAAACACAAGAAAAAAAAAAAGATGGCGTTAAACAACGCGGAAAAAAAGATAGCGCTAAACATCATGGATTCAGTCAAAAAGCTCGTGGAGTCTTATTGGAATCACAAATGGCCACATCTGAAAAATTACCCGTAAGATTTATATTTGAATTTAAATTTGACACTGAATAAATCCGTACTTTTTGTTGTAGCAGAGAAATTAGCAACAGGCATTAATTAATCTGTCAATTGATAGATTAATATTTGATTAAAAAATTTTTGCACAGGAAAGGCATTGAAATTGATATCGCGACAATTTTTTATTCTATTAACATATATGTTTTTATCAGTTGAAGTTGATAAATTCATTTTTAATTGAATCAATAGGTAGTAATGTAACACTAAATAGAATTAAATTAATGATGAGTTAAACTAATTACTTCTTAAATACACCAATTCTCTGCAATTGTTCAATTTTTCAGTAATAATAATAACGCAATTTTTTTTTTAATCAGCAATTTTATTTCACTACTATTTGTCGGATGAAAATTGTTTAACGTTAATTAATTCTGTTTATCTACTTTTTTGAAATATTTTTTTATTTCTCAATTTAACTCTTCCATATTAAACTCATCAATCAATATTTCGTTTTTCCTTTAAAAATAAATTAAGTTTTGCTTTTACAAATTTGAAATTTAATGATTCAAATAAATGCTGGTTTTAATTCAAATATCAATACAGATAAAAGAAATCAAACTGAGAAAATTTTAATTGCTTCCGTCATTTTTTTAAGTTCAAATTTTTTTTTATTTTCGTTTTTCTTTTGAAAATTTTTGTTTATAGAAAATACTTACATTATATTAGATTAGACTTTATTTATACCAAAATTTACTCAAATATTTTTTATTCTCTGCTTGTAAATTAAATTTCAAATTTGATTTCAGAAAATGTCGAAAAAAAAGGTACCAAAAGATGTTCAAAAAACAGCACCACATCGTGGTTTTAATGAGAAAGCACGCGAAATGTTATTGAATCAAAAAACTCCAGGTATTATCGACTAATATTTCTTATAAATATATAAATATGAAAAAATTCCTAGAATACTGAAACATTTCGGTGAAAACATATTTAACAAATTTGTGGTTTGGGGAAAAAAAATCGAATGCCTGAATTTCTGAAGAAGTGAAATTACTGATAATTAATGTTGAATTAATCAAGCTCATTGAATTGACTAAATTAACAACAATAACAAATATTGCCGCCATAGCAACTATTATTGAATAATATGTATTTATTTTAATTGATTTCAGTAAATTTATTAATTCTTGATCTTTTTATTTAATTTTTCTTTATAACTTTTAAATTTGGCAGCTAATGATTTTTGTTTTTTTTCTTTTTCTATTATTCTGTTTAATAAAAATGAAAGTTTTTCTTGACAATTAACTACGGGAAAAAAAATTCCCAAATTAAATTTTTCCTTAAGAAAGAGAAGGAAAAAAGTAAATAAAGTAGCAAAAAATGAAAAATAGTCTTATGATACTTTAATGATTACTGAGGAAAAAAACTGAATTAAGTTAACTGGCAGAAATAGAAGATGATGGCAACAAAAAAAATTCTGTTAATTTTCTATCTTTCGTTTTTTTTTTGATCCTTTTTTGCTGGATCCTTCAATGATCCCAAAAGTTTACGTTTATGTCGTATATTAAATTTTATTTTTTGGAAATTTTTGGATCACGAAAATAGCACTTTGCTTTCTTTACAGATTTCATCAATAATTTAATTACAATTTTCACCCATTTCAAATTTAATTTGAATTTAATCATTTTTTTTTGCTTCGTTTCATAAACAATGAATAATTTCAATTTAGTTTTTGCAACAGAAGCAAAAAATAAAGAATACCAAAAAAAAGCAAAAGAAAGATGAAGAATGTAAAAGAAAAACGAAAGTTTCATCCATTAATTGTTTTTTACTTTTTTCTTTTTTAAACATATTATCCAATAATTAATTATCAGTGATGTATCACTGCGAATGATTTAAAATGAAACTTTCGCAACTTTCATTAAGTTAAATTGATTTAATCATGTAATTTTTTTTGTCAGTTTTATGTCTTTTGTTCTTGAAGAAAATGTCATTTCAAAGTTAAATTTAATTGATTGACTGAAATTAATTGGTATAAGTTAAATTGAAATTAAATGATTTGATTAATTGAAATCCGATACATTTTAATAACTTATTTTGCTTTTTATTTTTCTCTTTCCTTTATTTATTAAATATTGAAAAAGTATGAACTTTTACACTCTATAGAACTTTGAAAAAATGCATTCATCAAATGAGAATTTTCATTTGCGTGTGCTAAAGCTTTATAATTTCAATCAATTCTTAATTAGAAAGAAAAAATGAATTAATTAACGGCAATTTTTTTTTGGCTGAAAGTTTTCCAACTGTGAAAGCTGCTAATTATCTAAAATAATCAAAATAGCATTTGTATGACAAAAAAACTATCGTTCTAGTCAAAGTTTCTCTTTTATTCAAATCAATACAATAAGGCTATTTAAGGCGAACAATAAGACTTCAATATATTGGCAAAAATGATTGCCACTCCATGTTGTTAACACCCGTGACGTCATTCATATTTCATTCATATTTTAAATGTATTCATTCATTTTGCATAAGTTCAATACCATCAAATGATAATAAGTTAAGTATTGTAGCTAATTAAGCTACGTAATACTACGTGATAAGCTGAAAATTTTGAAAAATTATTTCTTACACGAAATAGTGTAATTCGAAAAGAATATAATTTGCAAAAAATTTCTAAAATTATAGGCCTGATTGATATTTTATTTGTGCTGAAAAGTTTTCCCCAATTCATGTTTCTTTTCTTTTTGTTTCAATTAAACTTTCGTAATTAATTAATTTATTAATTAATCACAAAATGAAAAATATTCCATAAAATAATTGTAACAAAAAAACAAATCAAATTAAAAAATTTTATATACATTAAGCAAAAAATATAATAGGATAACTGCAAAAATCAGGCAAATAAAATTGATATATTATAAAAATATATAATGCCGTACTATTTTAAATTTATGGATTTATAAAAAAAAAAACAAAAAAACAAATTTGATTGAAAAAGTTAATAGCAAGAATATTTGAAGGATGAAACAATAAACTGAAATTAGCTTAATAAATTTATAAAATATATATTTTGAGTTTTATTAAATGAAAATCAAAAAATTCATTTGGTAAAAATCAAAAAAAAAAAAAAAAAGCATTAATCAAGACGTTGAAGCTGTTTCATTTCAGGAGCAGCTTCATCTAAAGCTAAAGGAAGCGAAAAAATCCGACAACTTATTTGATCGATATACCCTCGACTTTTTGACAGTAGCACTTCATCAGCTTTTACACAATCGCGAAACCGAATGACAATCCCATCATCTCAACAACAGAATGATTAGAATGATCAAATTCAATAATCATCAATTTCATGTATTTCTTTCATCGTTAAGAAATAAAGAGTGGAAAAATTATCACTATAGTTATTATTATAATTATCATTATAGTTACAATTTATCACATCTTTATCATTGTCACAAATTACCATTAATAATACAAATAATTAATATTACTGATGCTCCAATTAATGCTGCACTTCCTTATATGTATATACTTGATCATATATATCAACACAGCTGTCACTACATTAAATTTTTCTGCTTGTTAGAAAGAGAAACATGAATTTCAAGATTGAATAAAAAATTTAAAGAAAAAAAAAACTAAACAAGATGAGTAATTTAATTTATGCAATTAAAAAATCGCAGTTTAATACTACATTGATAGAAGGTATCACCGTAGTAAATGCTTTTTTATAGAATTATAAATTAATAACTATAATTGGGATGGAAAAACAATTCAAAATCATTTTCATGTTCGGTTTTTTTGCTTTTGTCTGTTATCAATTAACTATCTCCAACTTCATTTCGAGAAAAAAAGTACTACAAGGCCTGGCCTTATTTATAGAGATTGGATTTTGGTGCTACATGAAGGAATCATTATTTAGATGATCGCATCTTCTTTTATTACTTCATTTTGTTTCCATTCTTCATTCTAATGTAATTACTTTAGCAATCTGAATCTTCAATCCTAGTTAAGTGTTTTTTCTTTTGTGATAGAATTGGTTGTTTAATTGAGTAATATTATAGCAGCAAAAAAGTTAAAAGTTGCAAAGGATTTTTAATAATCTTTCCAATTCCAATAAATAAACAATGTTGGAAAAAGGTCATTGGAACGAATAAAATATACCATTAGCAAAAAAAGTAAAACAAAGAAATGTATCATCACCAGGAAGAAGACAAAAATAAAGAAAAAGATAAATTTAACAAATATATACTTAATGAATCACAAGGAATTGTATAGTCCTTTCGTACAACTAATACCGAAGCTACTACAATAAGCTTTTTTGAACTATATTACAATGCGAGAAAATGAGAGACTAAGTGAATAATTTTCAACAGAATTTATATATATTAAACTAATGAATAATTTATGTAAAGCAACAAAATTTATATCATCAAACTAATCCAAAATATAAGATGAATTGTATGATGGGAAAGAATGTAAGGAAGACATGGATATGAATAAAAATATAATTCCAATAAAACAAGTTTTTCATTTTTGAAAAATTCGTGCTATTAAGTCATCATCATAAATGCTAAGTTTTTCATTTCGATAACGATAAAAAGCAGAGAAGCAATTCCGCATTATCTGGAACACTACCTGTTGATACTGTTACTGTACGGAATTTTTGGACCTTGCATATATTGATCTTGTAAAGTGAAACCGTCAATTGTCGCCGAAAGATGTTTTGTGGGTATTTGCGAAAATTTCTTTGCACCGGAATCATACCTTCAAAAGAACAAATAAACAATTAAATTAATGTTTTGTAGAGAAAAAATTGGAAAAAGCTCCATACTACGATAAATCGATCTGAGTTTACATCAATGATACTAAGTGACATATTTTTGCAAATCATGTTAAAGCTATCTAGGCACTACAAAAAAAAGGAGAAAAAATGATATTACAAAAGAACTTATATTTACTGACATAACTTGCTTCTTTTTTTTTTTACGAAGTTCGTTTACGAAGAATATTAAAATCACAGAAAAGCAATAACTCTAATTATTCTCAGGTAATTAATTATCATTCCGGACTTTATTAAATTTTGTGGAGTTAAAATTTATTGATTGGAGTGTCCTCAATATAATTCTTCGATCAATGCAGAAGCACATATTTTGAAATATGAATTGAAAAGCAAAACATACTTAAACATAAGGTGCATCATAGATTCATGACAAATATTAGGACCTCTTCCATGAATACGATGAGCGGTATCCGATTGTTGATCCCAACTATATGCGCCCAAATAGCGACATTTTTGATCTCGGAACAATAAAAGGAAATGCTTACTGTCACTTTTTGCTAGTTCGCCAAGCACCTGAAAATTTTCAATAGCTGATCCCACAGAAAAATTGTCATTGTGATGCAATAATACCTAATTAAATTACGTTTGATGACTATCAAGTAAGAATCAAATGAATCTGTAGACAGTTCCCTTCCAAAACATAAATATCCGTTAAACTTATTTAAAATCCACGAAAAATATACAATTCACGTTTTCGAAATAAAAAAATCTACTTCAGCACGCTGTTTATCCCAGACACTTCCGGGAAATACTGAATATTGCAAGGCATTTATGATCATTGATCGATTCGACTTATGAACATACTTCGAAAAGAGTTTCAGTGCTGTAATCGAAAAATATTAAATAAAAAGATGAATATAATAATCAAGTATTTTATTTAACATCAAGCAAATACTAGAAGGATACTAAAACAGCGAACTGAGCAATGACATTTACTTGGTTCAGCAGTACTTGGTACAGGAATACGAGCTGACGAAGGTGCACTGCTCTCTTCGAAGATACTCTGCGGTCGATTTGAACGCTTCATTCGTAGATTCGTTCCTTCCATCTGAAAAAAGAATGAAATAATTTATCCTTCCAAGCTGTAATAAAGTTAAACAGCTAAATGAAGAATGCAATAAGCCAAATATTCAAACCTATCATGTTCCAAAAAAGAGATTTTTTATTCAGAGTATTTTTTAATACTTTTTGTTAGATTTTTTTCTTTTAAAATTTCACTCTCTCTCACATCTCCACCCCTTTCTTCTAGTTCATTTCACTTCCTTTTTCCTCCCACCTCCTTATTACCCATCTTCCTGAGTTAAATCTAACATGACAGCTTTTTTTTGCACGACAGTTTTTTTTAAGTATTATTTTCAAAAACTATGAGAAAAAATCGTTTACCGTGCTTTTCGGTCGCTGTACTAAAGGCGAATGACTATATCCTCGACCACTGGGTAGTTCATTATTTTCCAGCTCTTTCTCCATCTTTTTACGCTTGTAGTCATCTAGTATTTTCTGCCTGAAATATAAGAATAAGTTAAGTGAACATCCAATTCTGTCACTGTAAACCCAGCGAAAACGAGAAAATAACTGACCTTTGCAATTCGCGTTCACGCTTCCGTTGTTCAGCTGCTTCCTGCCTTTCCAGTTCAGCTTGCCTACGTTCGGCATTTTTAGCTTCAATTTCCCCTACTTTTTGTTCAATTTGTTCACGGCGTCGTAAGGTTTTCGCTAACAGCGCTTCACGTTTTGCTTCCATTTCAGGAGTCTGTAAAGTATGTTAAAAATCACTATTATAAACTTGATGTGCAACAAATATTAGATTCAGTATGAAGTTTCGGTTAAAATTCGAAAAATCCCAAAAACCGCTAATCTGAAAATACGAAAATCAGCATACCAATCAGTCAGCAAAAGAGCAGCAGCATGTGAAAATACCAATACCCCATAAATCAATACGACATAAGTCACACTATTATCCTGTTAAATTATCCTTCATTCAAATTCAAACTGCACAGTCTTAGACAACAGACATTTGTCGGTACGTCTTTTTTGGACTGAAACTTCTGGGGAAAATGTGCAACAGTTTTTTCATACTGACTAACTACAGTTAGTTAGCATGAAAAAACCTTTAACGAACTGACTTTACATCGGCTGGAATTTGTGGAGAACGAGATTCTTTATAAATAGATAAAAACAACTCCAGTTGAATGACAGGACGATCAAGTTCTACTATAGTAATAACTGCAAAAAATAAATTACTGTTTGATATGGCCACGAAATTACTTCGTCTAAAAAATACAACTGGCTAACCACGTTAATAACAGGTTTTTCGGCTGCATCATCAACAATAAATTGTGAAGCACGTGAAGATGATGAAAGCTTTCGATTGATTGGTGGAGTAGGCACAGCGGCATTTGTGGATGAAATAGGATCTTTCGGTGGACTCTGCAGATGTCCTGGCTTATCATTCTCCTCTATAATTTGAAATACATATTTCATGTCAGCCAAGAAGCTTGACAACGAGCCATGTAAAAAACATGACCTATGTGGAAGTACTCACTTTTTCAGTAGACAACTCGAATGAAGCAAAGAAATAATCGATTCTCAAGTACATTAAAAGAGATTTCTCAGTTTAACTTAGTTATATAACCATGCAATAATAATTCTACAAAAACTATTCGCAAAATAAACACTGGTGGAAGTATACATAAGAACACGATAAATGCATGTGGCTTCTTGCACGCTAAAAAACTGTTGAAAATACTGCGAAAAAAAGAATATTACTCTGACTGATGTAAGGATCGAAATCAGTTTGCTGAAGATACTGCGACATATTAGGATCTCTTTGATGCAAAGGTGGGGATTCCATTATTTTGACACCATTTACATTTTCAGATACTCCTGATGATTGGTTCTAAAAACCAAGATATTTCTGAAGTCCCAAAATTAAACCAGCAATTTTCTTCAGAGATCCCAGAATTCAAGAAATGTCATGAAACGAAATATCGACCATGAAACATCATATGTGGATTAAGTAAAATCAAAAAGTTTATACTACCTGTAGTTGTGGAGAAATCCCCATTAGGAAGTCAGTTTGATTCGATAAATCCATTTCACTTTTAGTAGATGTGCTATTCTGCCAAGTACGCCTCTGTGGCCGCATAGTCTGTCCAGCTTTGTAAGTCAGTCCCCAGTTTGTCAAATTACGATTTATCTCAAGTGATGGATCTAAACGACTCGACGATGCCTGAAACAAACTTACAAACAAATGAACGAATCGAAGAGACTAAAATTAATAATAGACAGAGTCCGAAAACTGTGAATGTCAAAATTTATGTAAGAACTTGTGCCTAAACAATTAAAACCAAAATAAAATTTAAAACGAGAACTAACATCATTCCGATGAAGTCGAAATGTACTGTTCGCAACCGCAGTGGAATTAGCAACAGCATTACTAAGCATAAATGGTGAACCAGCAATAGAATGCGCACCAGTATCCTGTGGATGCAAAACATAGGTACCGTCCAGATTCAACTGATACTGTGGTGTTGGTAGTTGAGAACCAGGAACAACATGAGATGCATAAACAGGCATTGTCGGTTGATACTCCGGTTGACTGGAGTATCCGTTCATGGGCATCTGACACAAACCATTTTCAGCACTAACATAATTAACAACTGAACCAGTGAGAAGTAATTTCGAACTGGTTAAAGTCAAGAATGAGAATCTCGAAAGTCAGCATAGATTAAACCATCAATCCTGAGATTATAAAAACTAGAATCCATTGAATGAATAGCCCATATTACTGGAATTTAAAAAAAAAAAGTTTTCCTCTTATTTCGATTTTCTGAGAATTTCTGAATTTAAATTCTGAAAATAATACCTGCAGTGTATTATGCATAGGGAATGATTTATTTTGATCCGGTGACTGATGCAAAGGTTGCCCGAATAGCTGTGGTTCTACAGAGGCCATATAAGGTGTTGCGTAGGCATGCTGCTGCTGATGATGATGCATTGCTTTTACTGCATTATGAGGCAAAGTTGCATAAGAACCATTGAGCACATGATCTGACTCATTCACCAAACCAAATTCTGCAAAAAGCAACGGCAATGATATTGCTACTCCAAATAAGCATCACTTTTAGGACAAACTGTTGGATATTCTTTAGAGAGAGAGAAAAAAAATGAAAACCTGTCATTAGTAATTTAATAACTAGATAAGACCTACAATACTGAAAAGAAAAGTCTATCGCCATCTAAATTCATTAACTGTTTAGAAAATAGAATTTAAAGTGCGCATAATTTGGACGAAAGATGTAATATCGGGGAAAAAATAAAGAATTACCTGTATGAATGGCAGGTTGAGAAATGGCATGTGTCATTTGACGTTGTTCATCTACCTGACGGCTTAAATGCTCCTGTTGCACCGACATTTCTTGAAGTCGTTTCTGCAAAGGAATGAAAGAGACAAAGTTAAAGAAAAAGTGAAATGCACTTGAAACTATGACACGAATAACAAAGTATAACAACATAATACCTTTAAATCCTGTACAGTTTCTTTTAAGGAAGATAATTCTTCTGACTGGTTTACTTGAGAGTTACCTATTTCACTCGCTGCACGTGGACGTGAGTCCGAACCCTGCAAATTAACGTAAATATTGAAATTAGACTTATAACTTGTTGCCGCTGGATCAATCTTTCTCGATCTGAAAATAATTTATTTTTGAAAGGCTACAGACGTTTATATGCCCTGAAACGTTACATCAACGCACAACGAAAACTAAAACATTACTCATGAAACAAATTATTTTCAGATACCGCTGACTGCGAACTGATGGATAACCAAAGTTAGCTCAATCTCAATCTAATCTATCTATACGCACTTTTAAATTTGTTATTCAACCAATATTTGGTAAAAAGTGATTCCTAAACCCTGACTCGGACTATCTGTTAATGCCATATTCAAAAACAAAACAATAGAGTACTTTTTCCAGACGTTGCATAAGCGTGAAGAATGCATCCTTTTGTTTCTGTGCGCGCTCTGATTCACTTTGATTCCTAAAAAACATAATTCACAAAAAGATTTTAAAAATCAAAATCTGCATTTAGGATTTTGAAATATCAATTAATTAAACTTATCTTAATTCCATACTTAGTTCCAGACTTTTCTTATTCAGTCACAGTTCCACTTTTAGACCGTATATAAGAAAATGCTGCATAAAAATTGAATCAATCTTATAATTACTTATATTATTTTATTCTAATATTTCAAGAGTGAGATATATTTTACGTACGTTTCCAAATAACGCTTTATTTCATGTTCACGCCGCTTTTCTTCTAATGCCAAACGTATACTTGCAGCTGGCATTGAATCACTGCGAATGTATGTCCCTTTTTGCGAAAAACAATTCATACCACTAACACGATCCCCAAATTGTGTCTAAAGTTTGATATATTTGAAGAATTGTAAATGTACATCCTCAACTATTTACATTTATTACGGAAATATCAGCTACGTAACCTATTAATGCGTTTAGCGGAATTCTCCAAAGCCCTACAGAAAGTAACAGTACAAACATCTTTTACGTTCCCGATTTTTTTTTTTCTGATCAAGTTCCCCAAAACTTGAATTAACAAGTAATATCAAAAAAGAAATTATATTAAAATATTGCTCACCAGCTCACCAAAATTGGTTTTAGGACCAGCAAAACTCTTCTGACCATGATGCTTCATCAGTTCACCAGAGCTACAGTTTCATAAGAATATTATTAAAGCAATAAAAAAAACGGTACTGTCTGATTAAAAAATTTCACAGACGGAAAAACTGATGCCTTCCAACGATACATTATTAAAACATAAATCATGTAATCAATCTTTAACCTCTTTTAAATGAAAATATGTTTAAATTACAAGGGTTTGATTTTTAAACGAGAATTGGGTCATTCTTTCGTGTGTAGTTCTCATTATTAATAAGATCTTAAAAACGCTAACTGAAGCTACTGCAAAATTCTTTTATACTATGTAAGATTTCTAGCTCAACCAAAAATCTACCATCATACACACAAATCACCATTTTGTTTTTGGAGGATTTCACTATTTCTTTCATAAAATATTCATCGAATCTCATGAATATCACACTTGGAAACTTCCCGTCAACAGTATTTCATGCTCCTCATTAATTTCAATTGTTTAAAGTAGGAATAAAAATTTACAAAAAGATTTCACTTCACAACACACAAAAATTTGATACGATATAAGAACACATACCGAATGGTCATCAATGAGTCCGAAGAAATTGCAGAACATGCTGAAACAATAAGTTTTTTACTAACTAGAAAAAAAATTTTCCAGTTCGAAATCATTGCCAAATCATTTCAACTGATTCCTCATCTTATTAATATTTCTCAAGCACTTTTACAAATCGAACAATTCGTAGATGCAATAAGATGTACTGATGAACTGATATGCGGTAGCAAAAGATCGAAGAAAATGAAAAACCAATATTAGCTTACTTCGTGATATTTCAGGTTGAAAACGAGATTTAAACTTAGTAAGTGTTTCATTTGGGGTAGTTTGAGATCGTAAATCAGGTATAGCATTTATCGGCATGAAACATCTTGCACGTAAAGGTGAAGTCACTATAGGACTAGCAGCTATAATAATGAAAATTATTGATTTCGATTGATACCACAGTAACAAAATCAAATGATCAAATTCTTTCGGATGAAATAATTCAAGATTTCTTACCATTTTTTACGCCATCTCCTTCGAAAATCTGGAAAAGATCAGCTAAAAAGGCGTTTACATTCGGTTGCAAACTTTCATGAAGATACAGGATATCTTCAATTTCGAAATGAAATGGATTCCATGGTAGAAGTGAACAAAACTTCCTAAAATATATTTAAATATGTATATGCTGGAAGAATGATGGAAAAATATTGAATGCGCTTATCATTCATTATATATTGCATAAAATTGCTTAGAGGTAATTCATTGAATCCTTATGAACAATTCAGATTATAGATCAAAAAAATAATTCGGACTCAAGTCAAAAGATAGTTCAATCTTGAAATCATAGATATTTTTTTCTCGGATAAAAAACTTAAGTTGCAATTAAAAATCTAACTGAAAAAAAAAGCTTAAACCAAAAAAAGAAAAACAGCAATTTACCTAAGAAGTGTTAAGTTGTACTGACAATCAGCAAGGCTCATTGGATCGTTAAAACATATGTCTAAAAAGAACCAATGGATAAAAGAAAACTGCTCCTACCCAACTCTATTCTCCCGAACTGTGATTCAGTTCAGACACACAATTTTTTTAGAAAAATAAACTTCAAAGCGCTGTAAATATAACAATTCTGCTGACCCTAATTTCTTAAGACTTAGAATAACGAATTTCAAAATGCTATAAATCTAATAAAACATGCTTTGCAAGATCATCTCATTAGGTCGATAAAACCCGATGAGTGCACAAATGCAGGCGCCATCACACATATCCTCATAGAGATCCTCCATTTCGGGCACTACCACTGATCCATCTGAAATTCCTCGAATGACACAAGAATAAATGCTTAGCCGAAAAACAAATCGCACTTCATTTCATTCAAAAAGCATAAGATCACTATTAAAATTCCAGATTGACATATTAAAATGTCACATGATCCATCAACTGTTCCTGTATTACGCTAAAATTTCAAACTTACTACAGTGCTATAGTAGTTAGAATCATTCTCATCTAACCAAAGACAATCTCCCACAGTTTATAAAATGTTTCATACCGAAGATTACCGGCAACTGACAAGGTTTACAAACAGGTGCAGTTAGTTGTGATCCTCTTCTTATTCCACCCATGAACTAAATCCATCATTTTGAAAATTCGAAATTTTTTCGGAAAAACTTCCGGAATTTATAGCAATGGTAAATCAGTCAATAAAATATGTATTTGTCTCGCAAAGAAATTTTTACATATACGAAAAGAGATTACTTACGTTGTTCCCTAGAAATTTTATTCACTATAGTAAATTTCTCCATATCATCTCGTACCAATAAACAAATTTTATTGATCCAAAACAGCAGAGCATCGACACTATCCATTGGCTCTTCTCGTTTATCAACTGTTGTGTAATTCCTATAAATATTAGAATAAGCGAACTTTTATCTCATGAACAAATTTTTTCATTAAATTTATTTCACGACCAAAATATTTCCAAGGCAGTTACAGTAATGAATACACCGTTTAAGTAGACAGGAAGGATTACTGAAAGTGGTTTTTTGCTGCCGTCAAATATGTGCTATTACGCACTGGAATACGAATGAGAACTAAATCAAAATAAATTTTAATGATTTTATCCAATAATGAAATAGTTTTTGTTACATAAATTTATTCTTCATGTAAAACTGGAAACAGAAGTCAATTCAGACTAAAAAAATCTAATTTATTCTCACATCGACTTCTATTCAATTTATTATTAATGAATCTGACTTCTATTTTTAGCCTGATTTCATTTTATATTTAGCATTTTTTTTTTACATTATTTCAGTTGTACTGCAAAAAAAATCCACTCACTGTACAGCTTCAACTACTTTATCGATCGTGATGATGGATCGCATATGTGCAATCATCAAGGAATCCATCACTGCCAGATGGGAAGCCTATGAAAACTGGATGTTTACAATGACAAAAATTACACCTACTCTTTTGGAAATACACTTTAAATGAAAGTTTTTAAATAAATAAACGAAAAAAGATTCAAAATAACCCAAACAATTCACCTGATGAAAAGGTTTAACGCTTGAAAGCACTGCCTCGTTGATATTTGCTTCTTCCCCTGATAATGTAATTGGAATCGAATGGCTTGCCAGAGCTCGAAGCACAACGCTATGCGGCTTCTGAAATTATATGATATTTTATAAAATAAAACTCTATGATTAAAAAATTTAAGAGCATATCGCTTTACTTCCAACATGGATTCACACCAAGAAAACAGTCATCAAATGAAAATAAAGAATTATGAAGAGTGAGTAGGAGTCGGTGATGAAGTACTAATTCAAATACAAATATAAGAATTTCCCATTGCATCAAAAAAAAAGACATTAAGGATTCCTTCCAAGTCTCTATTGATTAAAATCCACTGAAAAATTTTCAGTCATATGCGCCAAGATATTAACGTTTAGAAATCAAGCGAAAAGAATTTGAACCGTTTATTTGCTGCATCAATCATTGCAACGTTTGCAACTTCATATAACTCAAAAGTCTCATATAAAAACAAAGTATCTGTGCATGAAATACATTTGAACAAAATATTCCTTCCAATAACTTACATTAATAAGACTTTGATCCCTGAATATTTTAGCGGCAGCATTACTGTACAATGATGCATTTGTCAAACCCGTTACTACGGCAGCTTCCAATTGGAAAGTATTCTGAAAGTGAAAACTTTGTTTTAAACTACAAGGAAACAGAATACAAAAATTGGTTTGTTATATAACTGAAAATGATTTGTTAACCAAAATGCTGTAATTCGGATATGTTTTTGCGCTACTACAACATTTATGCAATCCAGCTATCTCTACACCGCTTAAAAGGCTGCTGTCGAATTGAACCACATATTCTATCGTTTTATAAGGCGTTCTATTGTATTCTCTACTTAATTCAAATATTTGAGCAAAAGTGCACTTTCATTATGACAGATAAAAAATGCTCTTTCTGAACTAACACAATATAAAGTACTAACATTGTTATTCTCTCTGATCGGTTTTACTAAAAGATCAGGAGCCGTACTTCCGTAAACATGTCCAATCAACCATTTCACCGATGCACTCAATTTACCCTTAAACGTTTTTACAGTAAATTTTCAAATATTACACTTCGATAATAGCAAGAACATATAGAATATTCATATTCATTCCAACCTTTATACTTGGTATGAAAATTTATAGTTATGAGTAATTATTCTATGCTTTAATAGTAAAATTAAATTTCTAGAGTTTAACTTTTGTAATTAATTCATTTATTCAACTGATTCATAAACCTCCTTGATCTTGCAAGAGAATGTAGTAACTAAGAGAAAATGAGAGACTGAAGCTACAAATAATTAATTAATCTATGGAATCACAGACAAACCACAGATAGCAACTGTTAATTTTAATTTTAACATAAAACGAACTTTTTCAACATTGTAACAGTTGATAGGAGTGATTCCAGGTAAAGGTTCCTCCATGTTTCTTATTCCTATTTGATTAACCGCGAGCGCGAAGCCATATGCTGACAAGTGCAGCCACCCGTCCGGTAAAACTAAAAAAAGCAGTAATTAAGCTTCATTTAATTAAGTAATTAAGCTCTACAACAAATAAATTTGATGGGAATTAAAGTGTTAAAACATCGTTTGCCATAAAATTCATAGTTTAATGATAATTACTGAATATTATAATATTCTGTGAAAAGAAAATAAAAATAGAAGTAAGCAAATCAATTATATCTCCTCAACTACAAATTTAAAATGAAACTTCATCAAATCAAATTTTTTTTTTACGTTTCCGGATAAAACATTTCAGAAATACTGAACAAAATGATCGATAATAGATAATTAAGGATGGCTAACAGACCAAGATAATTCAAATTAATTATTTTTAGCAAAAATGTATCACCTCAATCAAATAGCAAATAAGCATAATTGCCGTAATACAGCCTTATTATCGAAACAGTAGCAGATTATTTTGAGGAAAAAGAAAGCGAGAAAATTTTCATCAAAATTTAAAATGCTAATTTTGCATAAATTTTAGAAAAGTAAATAATCGAAAAAAAATTTCAAATTGAATGAATAACTTGACAGAGAAAATTGTTACTTACAAACATGCAACAATTAACCAATCTCATCTTTTTGTTTAAACAATCATTTCCTCAGGAATAAAAAGAAGCAAGTAGAAAAATAAGCATTTCAATGTCAGCTGACTCATTTTATTACACACTTCCAACTAGTTTAGTCATTACCCTAGCATATTTCAGTGCAAATGTTTCATTGTTTAGTTCACAATCACCTCCACAGTAATGCCACTATTATCAATCATATATAATCAGAATTAATGTTTTAAAAATAAGTGATTAATCGATAATTCATGAGGATATTATTTTAAAATCTATAACTGATTCAACAATGTCGCGTTTTATTTTAAATTAATTTGATCCAATAATTAATTTTTGCTTGAAAAATAAAATACCTTCTTTAAGCAATTCAGGTAAAAAAAAAAAAAAAAATTTATAAGCCTTTATAACCCTTCCATTTCGGAGGAAAATTGAACCAAAAGGCAAAACGAAAATCAAATAGAATTATATTGAAATATATGCTAAATGGAATTGAAATTATATGTTAGATGGGCCTTTCATATTTCAAATAACTAAAAATTATGCATATATATCATAATAGCCCAAATATTAAAAACAATTTCACATTATTCAGAATTCAGAATTTGCCACAGAATATTCAGATCAGCAGTAATGAAAGGAAGATATTGTACTATTTCCGATTTCGTTTGTTGCTTTTAGATTTTCTGCCGTATCAAAAATTTATTTATTTCCTGATGTCAACAACAAATTCCAAAATTTTACAGTTTTTTTGATTCATTGATGTGACACTTTTTTTTTCCATAATAAGGAAGAAAGGAATCAATTTTTCACACAAAATCTACTGGCTATTTCGCTCCAATACATCAGTGTTAATTACAGTCAACGGTGAAGAGAGCAGAGAGAGACTGATGCCAGTATGAGCGGAAAATTCCCGTACTTTGGATTTATAAGGAGAAAAAAATGATTTTATGGTTTTACCAGTAAAAAATTTTCAAAATATAAGGCAGAAATATTTTGGCAACTAAAAATCATAAATATCAATAAACATCAATATCTACTCCGCCAATTATTTTCCAGAAAAGTAAAAAATTTTGTCTAAAATCATAGTTCATTTTTCATAGTTTTCACAATAAATCTTGACATACAAATATGACAGATCAAACAGAACTGTAGCTCGTCACCATAGGTAAACTACAGCTTATGATATTGACATGTTAGACATGATTTTATTAAGATGTAATAATTCCAACCAGAAAAATTACCCAGTGATATTTATTTTTTCACAGTCTTTCAAGACGTGAAGTCTTTCAAACCCAAAAAATGGGACTAAATATATTTGAGAGTAAAATTTAAATTGAACCGGCGAAGAAACTGTAATCAACAACAACCCAGATCGATGACACCATTCGATAAACTTGACTCGTAAATACGATGATACCAAATGACGAACAATAAATGCGGACCAAAGATTCTTTTCTATTAATTCACAGCGCAAATTTTTACGTCTCATCCATTTACCGAGCAACTGGTGAAATTATGACAAGTAATTTGAGCATTTCATATAGGTTAAACAAACATGATTAAGCTCGCAGTATAATTATTGAAGGTAGGTAAAAACATTAATTTCATCCTTTTTTACGAATTTGTTTTTGAACAAATTATAGCTGAATTAATTTTCAAATTTTCAATAAATAAATTTAAACTACTTTTTATCCTCTTAATAGCCGATTATTTCTAATGTCATTAGTGAAGAATATTTCTTAATTAATTAAAGTAGAATTAACTACATATAGGTTGAATTAATCTTATCATTATAAAAAGATATACATGTGTAAAATAGTAAAATGTAAGTGGAAATTTTTGAAGCATTACATTAATCATATTTGAAAATTGAAACAATAACAAAGTGACAAAAAAATCTTTTGAAGTAAACAACATTTCACAAGTTTCTTTTGTTGAAGTAAACAACATTTCACAAGTTTCTTTTGTTGAAGTAAACAACATTTCACAAGTTTCTTTTGTTGAAGTAAACAAAATTTAACAAGTTTTTTTTCTTTTTCCGAAGTCAACAACATTTAACAAATTTTCCATTAGCAAAGTGAAACTAAGTAAAAGAACGAAGAAATGGTGTAAGTGTTAATTTTATTTTTTTCCGCCATTTCATTTCATCTCATCGTTTCTGTGCTCTCTTCTCATCTGATAAAACTCATAATAAAAAGAATTCTTTTTTTTTTTCTTTCCCTTGTCAATGTAAAATGAACCTTTTTATTCGATTAAAAATATTCAATATATTTAATTAAACTTAATTTTAACATGATGTGAGATCATACTGATAAATAACAAAACAAAACAAACAATATGCAATCAATTAAATTCGTCAAATAATTAGATAATAAGCAATTTAATTTAAATAATAAGTAATTAAATATTAATAGTCTATTGATTCAAACAATTTATTAATTTTTTATTATTCATACTTAATTAAAATACAAAATAGATCCTATAAATTAGACAAATTATTTGTTTGCTAAAATCTCAAAGATAAATTTTTTTTCTAGAAAATTCTGAGGAATATTTTTTTTTTTGTCATAAAATATTGATTGGCTATTTCTTATGTATGTATATATGGTTGTATTGTTTTGATATCACTGATATCATGTTACAAATGTTATCGAAATATGTTTCATAATACTAAAAATAATTTGATAGTAATTCAAATAAGAATTTATTTCAATCGATAATTCGATATAATTAATTTCATTCTAATCTATTGAATTTCTTAGTACCATAACGATCCTCTAACGTATCTCCCCTAACTCCTGCTCTCCCCCCTTCTCCTATCCACTTGTTTTCTTGCGAATTATTTAAAGAAAAAAATTTAACCAGTTCATTAATTATACGTTAATTGTTACTATCATTATTATCATTATTGAAAAAAATTGGTTTCGTTAGTATAAGCTAAAAGCCTAATCAAAAATTTAATTTTATCTGTCATTTTTTTATTTATTTATTTTCATTTAAATAATACTCTCTATAAATAATAATCCATATAGATTTTGAATTAAATATAATTTGCTTGTCAATCTTAATTAAATTAATTTCGAAAACAAAAAGAAAATCTCTTAAAATTTAACAACAAAACTGCTAATTTTCTTCCTAAAACAATATCCTAGGCTTATATGATAGAAAACAAACAAACAACAAATATCCTAGGCTCATATGTCAGAAAACAAACAAACAAACAACAAAAACAACAAATCGTAGCAATAATATTTCAATCCTAAAATTGGAACAATTGAAATTTGAATTTCTATTTGATTAAAAAGTTAATTTTTTTTGTTTGCTGAGAGCAGAATAAAATTGTTTTTGTGAAAAATTTCGTCTCATTTCTCCTTAGCTTTTTCTCAGTCGATACCTAATTTGTATTCGTGTTGTATCTTTTCTGTTAAATAGTATAACGGGAAGTATCGGACCATTTGCTTGCAAAATTGTTCCAATCGATCGCTTATAACAAAATCTAAAATTAGGATTTTGAACTTCAATATTGTTTTTGTTTTTTTGTTCAAAGCAATTTAATAGTGATCATTAGATGATATAATCTTTGTACTGATAATTATGTAATAAATGTTTAATCTAGTAATACAATGGTTGTGTTGATGCCAACTTTTTTTTTAAGTTAAATTTGAAATTTAATTTTGTGCAATAATTTTCCAATCGATTGTTTGTTTACTTTTTTTTAAAATGAGAGAAAAAAGAATGCAATACCTGTAACCGGTTAATCGTTTATCAGAACCAGCTTTTAATTCCAAACCACCAAAAATACAACCTTCTGAACAGGGACCAGAAATTGCAGTTATTTCTGCTTCAATAACATCACGTTTTTCAGCCTATTTAAATTATTTATTAATTTAACAATTTTGAAAAAAAAACAAATTAAATTGATAGATGTAGTAATGCTATTAATAATAATACTAATAGTAATAATAATAAAAGCTTTGATGATAATAGTGATAATAATAGTGGTAATAATAATGATAGTAATAATATTAGTAATAGTAATAATAGTAGTAGTAATAAAAAAAATATTAAAAATAAGCAATTTAGCAGTCATTTCAAAAGAAGATATTTAATTGCGCAGGGAAATAAAAGATTTACCTGAATCCACCAATAGCAATAAGACATTTCGTCAGCGTACTTTCTGGAAGCACCTATTTCTGCATCTAATGTTTGCCATTCCAATGTTGCGCGCAAATTACCACCACAGCCGGGTGAATCAGCCTTAAATAATTAGATCTGCTATAGAAGACCGATTAACTTTCCTTTTAATTTAATAACAAAGTGATTAAAAGTTCGTCGGGGGAAAATTAAATATGCAGTGGTTATCAAATACGATGAAATTAAGTTTTTTATTTTTAAATTACACAAATAAAATTTTTTAACGTTGTCATTTTCTTTCATTAATTAATGATCAGTACAATCACCAAATCATATCTCTTTGTAATCAATTTGTACTTAATAAAATCATCTAATCATATCACTCCATAGCTATTTCCTTCCTTAGTCTCTCTCATAAAATTATTTAATTCAGATTTCTCTAATGATTAATTATTTCCTTAATTCTGCATTCATTTATCTTAATTACTCGTTTCAATCTAATTATTTCATATATGCTTTCAATTTTATCATTCGTTAAGATGAAATAGAAAAATAATCATTTTGTGAGCAAAAATTTTTCATTCATTTTATTTCATTTTAATTTTCAAATTAATTTTAGTTTTGGCACAAATTTAAGGAAATATTTAAGCGTATTTTAGAATGCAAATTTTAATAAATTTTTAATTAAATAATATTTTAAAATGGAAATAACTTTTATAATTCTTTAAATTTTTCAATTCTCTTAAATATTTCCTTAAATTTATATTTTCTTCTCTTTGAAATATCTGAAAATAATTCATCTGTTAAGTGACGATTCGAAAAATTGAAATTTAAAACTAGAATTACGTACTAAAAAAATTAAACTAACCCGCCGTTCACAGTATTTACCACCATAACCGGATGGACATAAGCAGCGAAAACAATCTCTTGGATGTTGATAACCATCATTCATACAATTGATATCATTTCTGCAGCGATCTGTTAGAAAATGAATTTGAAAATTTTATACTTAAAAATTGAAGTCTGAAATTAAAACTGAAAAATAAATTTGAAAATTTTGTACAATATAGATTTAATATCATATTTTTGCAATATGTTTTGTTAAAAATGAAAAATAAGTTTGCAATTGAAATTTACATTTTTGAGAAATCAATATATCTTTCAAATTTTACAATTAGCAAAACAGGTAAGAAAGCATTGTAGTTGTGATATCTTTAACAAATTGCTTTTTCTGATAAGCTGATAATATCAGATCCTTGAATTTAATTTTAGGATTTAATAAAAATTTTTTGCTTAATAGTGAAACTGAAATTCAGTTTATTCTTGCAAGAAAACATTAAAGTAAATTAAAAGAAATAATTTGCATATTCGCTAAGTTTTTTTTAAAGTCTTTTTCCAAATATCAAAATTTGTTAATCAAAAAAGAAAATTAAATTTAAAATTTACCAAACTTTTTTTTTTTTTTTTTTTGCATTAATACTTATAACCTATTAGAAATATTAGCTTTACGAACAATGTCTTTGACATCACTTGATTAATTATACTGATTTATTAAATACTTAGTTTACTTCATACTTATATTGATTTAATAAATAATTTATTTTCCTTCTTTTTTTCAAATTTTTTGGTTATGTCAAAGTATTCATTTCAAAGTGAAATAGTTGAGTGTTGAAAATACATAGATGAAAATTTTCAAAATAATTTTAATCTAAAATGATTGATAAAATTACACAAAGCTTATTGCTTATTGTATCAGCAAATGAAATTAAGCATACCTAAGCAACTGTAATGTGTATTCATCATGAGAATGTCGATAAATGTTGGCCCAGTACCACTACCAATTGTATCTTCATACCATGATATCCGTGGTACAATTGTTAAATCATTATTTTTTGTAAACCTAAAAGATGTGCAATTTCTCATTTGTCAACAATAACAATATTTGATGACGAAAATTTCAAATAAAAAATTTCTGAAAAAATTTTCAATTTAAAAATATTAATTTTGATGTTGAATAAAATTTAAATTGAATTTAATTTACTAACAAAAGACTTTAAATTAAATTTTATTTGTTAACAAAAGATGTTAAATTAAATTCATAAAAAAATATAGACAAATCAAGTATTTGATCTTTTTTCATTAAAACATACGCTTTTTTGCCGTAATGCATCACACTACCGTAATCATATGGAAGTCCGTAATTATAATTATCTCCCTGAGACTTTCGCACAAAATTTGACGACAAACCATTCTTAAATTCATTGATTAATAATCTTCAAAATATCTCAATCTTTCATAATTTGAAAAAAAAGCAGTGATTAAATATTTTAAAAAAAGTTATTAAGAATTTTGATATAATTAATTATCAACAACTAACTATACATAAGTTTTTTGCAAAAGGATATAACCATGATTATAATACTATCACATATTAATTCCATATTATTGCTTCAAAAAGTATATTAATCTACATGATTATTCAATACTTCATTCCAATTGTTTAAATGTTCATTATGCTTATTAATGAAACTTAATTTATTTTAAAACAAAATAGAAACTGGAAATCATCTTTCACTATTTTAAATTTCTCAAAATTATTATTTTGTTTTATCAAAAATTTTTAATTCTTTTTATTCCTTAAGAATTCTGTGTTTTTATTAAAAAATTTAGGAAAATTTACTTGAATATTCCTAAATTTAATCCAAATATACTGATCGCGATCCACTCGAGAGTGAGCATGCAAGAAGCCTAATGCATGACCGATTTCATGTGAAATTGTATGAATCTAAATTTGTCTTAGCAATTAATTCAATTTAATAACAATCAAGTAATTGTAAAATTTTTTTTTTGAAAAAGCGAGAACCTTTTTGCAAATGTGAAATTTTATTAGAACTAATTGTTAGATCAAAGTGAATGAGAAATAAAAAGAGAGATGTTGACAGAAAGACAAAAGTTTGCTGAAATACGGATAACTTGATGAAATCAAATTCAGTAATTGTCTTTAATAATAATAAAAATAATGAAAATTGTAATAATAATAATGATAATGATAGCAATAATAATAGTAATAGTAACAATAATTATAATAATAATAATAATGATAATAATAATAATAATAGTGATGATAATAATAATAGTAATAATATTAATAATAATAATAACAATAATAATAATAATTGTAATAATAGTAGTAACGATGACGATTAATGATAATTTTAACGACAGCACTGATAATAGCAACAACGATATTGTTGTTCATAATAATAAAAATAATATCAATATTAATTACTAACATGTTCGCAGTTGTAACCAACAGAAACTGGTTGCTTTGTCCATTGTGACATATAACCAATATAACTGGAGCAACTTGTTCCCTGTAAAATTGGAATTTAAATTTAATTATAACACATAAATAACATTTATAATTTACATCAGTATTTAAATTTACCATAAAAGAGTTATATTAATTTGAAATTTAATTTTTTAGTGAATTAAAATAAGCATTCTTCTAATTTATTCATTCATTTGCTGTTTTTGATAATAATTATGTGAGAATGTCAAATTTGCTACATTTGTCAGCTAGTTAATTATTGTAGTTTTAATTAATTAATTTTATTTAAGAAAAAACAAAAAATTGTGTAACTAACTCGAACAAAAAAAAGCGCATTTTTTTTATTACTCGATGGAACAAAACTAATGCATGTATCACTTTCCCAACTTTCCATTGATTTCCTTATAATATCTTTGGCATGTCGTGCTACAAGAAGAAAAATTATCAATTCAGAATTATATGAAATGAATAAATGTATTTTCAGTTAAAATTTCAAATTAAAATTACTAAAATTTACAGTAAACCAGATTTATTACTCTTATTGCAATACTAAATTTGTTAGCATTTACCATAATATGAATTAGTTTTATCATATACTTTTTTTGTGCTAAGTTTTTTGTAAGAATATTTCATGTCACTTATAATATTCTTATCAATTTGAATAATTGTAAAGTTTTCACAAAAGCTGGGCTAATTGGTGCATTTGGCCTATTTAAGGCTTTTAATATGAAGTTGTCACAGTCATATATTTTGAAGTTCTGTTGCTCAATAAAATCTTCTTACGCCTAAGCCTTAAAATGAGGAGTTAGCTTAATTTTTCAGACATTTGTTAAATTTAATATTGCAATGCTGTAATTTTAATGTTAGGACTATATCAAATACCATAAAGCAAAAATCAAATTTTATTGAAGTTTTACATACAAAGTTTGAAATCAAATCTATATGGTACAATGCCATTTTGCCAAAAATTATTAGCAGAATGATAAGCCTGTCGCTTTTGTCTTCCCGTTATAACAGTTGGATTTAAAAATGTCATAGTATAGTCAGATGTTTGATTCCAAATTTTTTCTTGCTCCCTGCAAAAAGAATAATTTTCAAATTTAAAATTTTTTTTGAATTTGTACCTAGAAATTAGTTAGGAAAAATAAACACAAAATAAAAAATGGTCAAAAACTTTTCAGATCAAAAATTAATTTTCCAAATTTTTAATTGAATAATTCAGTCAAAAGTTAAAAGGCTTGCTTTTTCATGTTTTCATTGTTTCAAAGAAAAAAAAGCAAATTCATATTTAAATTTGCTAAAAAAAAACCAAAATCATCAATAATATATGCCTTTATTGTTAACCACAATTAAAATATTTCATATATTATTATTTATGCTATGCTATTAATCAATCTCATTAGAAAAAAAAACGCTGTCGCTGCTTTAGGTATGATGAACATTGTATTTACATCATTCAAATTATTATGCTAAAAATTAATTGCTCAAAATTTCAAATGAATTTAAAAAACAAACTTTGTAAGCATAATATCGCCTTCAAGCATTCGTACATTATTACCCAAATATTGATTAAATGTTTCATCTGTTGATAACATACTATCTGGATCACCACTGCCAATTGTATTCTTCTGGATAGCAGTCATATCCGAAACATCTTGTGGATGTTTATCCTGCTAAAAGTTTTATGCTTAATTTAACACAAAGTTTTAGAAATTAATTAAAAGCAAAATGAAAAAGGAATATCAGTAATAAGTGTAAAAATATTAGTGGTAAAATAAACAGTAAAAATATTAATTGAAATAAATTATTAATTAAACATAAAAAATGAACGATAGTTAAAACGCTCCTATTGTTGCTGATCTTAAAAAATTTATAACTGTCCTGATTATCTTATCAATTTTAATTATCATTTGATCATTTTATCACTGCCCTAATTAATCATTAGTAATTTGAAAATTAAAATTTTCGTGCTTATGGCATAATACACAAAAAGGGAAATTAATTATGTCAATAATTAACTTAAAAAAAAATTATATCAATAATTAATTTCTCTTTTTGTAATAATTAATAAATAGAATCGAGGCTTTGTTGAAATTTTCAAAATAAATGAAATCGCTTTCAATTAAATTTAATGAAAATTAAAGATTTCTTAGATTTTTAATTAAAAATTCGAATTAAAAAAAAATGCATAACTTATGATTGTTAGTAGTACTTAAGTTATAGATAGATTATCGCACAGGAAAGAATTTGGTACCTACCAGTACAGGAAGAATCATTGCTGGTGTGATATGAAATAACATGCTCATAAGAAATATTTCAGCAAGCATTGTCATTTGTTGTACTGCGGAATGATGCATCCGGCTGAAAAGAAAGAATTGAAATTGAAAGTATATAACCGACAAGGAAAAATGACATTTAATGTGATAGGTTGACAAAAAAAAAAAATTATATATGTAAATTCATTATTGTTAAAAAAAAAAAAAAAAAAAAAAACATTTTAAATTTCAAAATCTGTAATTTTGTAGAAATAATAACAAATTAAAAATTATTTGATTCATTATTTACTGAATAAACTTGTATTCAATAAACTTTCGCTTTATTCAATTCAGGTTTTCAAATTTGAAGAAATTCAAAAAATTTTTATTTTTTTGTAACCTGAAAAAAAATAAAAATTTCAAATTTAATTAAATCAAATGATCTATGAAGATTTCCTTTTTACACAATTAAATTTGATTTGATGTGTGAAGTTTTGATAAGTAATTAAATTGCTTGACGAATTTTTTCACTTCATTAGTGAATAATTAATCATAGTTTGTTTCAGTCATTCAGTTAGAATATTAAATTCTGATAAAAATTGGGAAGTAATAATTTTCATAATAATTTTCACTAATAGCACAAATAATTTATGGGATTATTATGAGCAGCCATTGTAATGACAATTATTCGAAAATTTTGAAAATTTAAATATGACAATATATATATAAATAAAGAGACAGAGAGAGAGAGACGGAACAGGAATATTAAATAATTGGAAAAAGTAAACTAAAACAATTAACTATGACTTGTTTCAATAATTCAGTTATAATATCTACTCCTATTTAGGAATTTAGTACCATTAAAATTAAATAAAAACTAAGTTCAGTAGGATAAAAATTTCGTTGATAGATCAAGACATATCAATTATTAATGTCTATTACAAATGCAAATAATCGGAATGCAAGAGCAATAAAATATCAGTACTTAATAAATCGAATAAATGGAAAGGTAGAAATAAAAGTAAGCGAACTTCCGAAGTTTTATCCACAGTTAAAAAAATTTTTGCTAAATACTTTTAACAGTCCACTATCTCTTTTACATTATAATATATGAAATCAATAGTAGTTGATGATAATTTCAAAAAAAATAGAAAAAAAAATTTGAAATGAAAAAGTTAAAAGAAGTTGAAATTTTGATGCAACATGGAATAAAACGAAATTTAACCAATTAACTTTCTTAAGTTTTACATGTATGTGTGCATCAAACAATTTCATTAGACAACTGGACAGGTTTTCAAATTAGTGCAAAGGTCAAATGTCATAAAAATTTCATATCAAATCCTCCATCAAATCCTCCCACTGACTTTATCATTTTGCAATTTTTTGCAAAAACTGCATGGGTAAGTTACCGGAAGCATAGAATACGATTTCGTGTTTCATCTGCCAATGACATTTATTGCAAAAATGCAAAACAGTCCAAAGGTCACTGTTAATAGTATTAACCTTTAATCATTGTTGTGAAATTTGAGCGGTATTTTAGCGTGAGTCATTTTCTTTTTTTTCATTCAACTTTTTTTTGTTCAAATTCTTGCATTTTTTACTGTGTAATTTTTAAAATTAAAAAATTTATTGTTGTTGAATTTTTTGCTAATTTTTTTTTTGCAATTTTTAAAATTTAAAAATTTCATTCTTCTTGAAAGGTCAACATCAATTCATTGTTATCAATTTTAAAAATTTTATACAAGCATGAAATTTATTTTTTGCTTGGCAATATTCTTAAGCATTTGATTTGCATTTAACGCCAAATAATGCTATTTTAAACTTAAATTACTAAACTCTGATGCTGGCAGTGAAATATGAAATACTAAATACTAATCATTACGTCGTGGTTTTTTTTTTTAATTTTAATAATCTAATTGAAATATTGAAATTTATAAAAAATTCTACTTTTCATGTCGTTAAAAATGGGTAATTAAATCAAAACAGGTGATCAAAAAAGAAAGTGATAATTGTTTATTGTTGTCATTGTCATCTTCCTCTTCTTGTTTTTGCTGTTATTTTGACAAGTTCGAATTATTGCTCTTATTTTTCTTCCACTTCTGTTCTTTATCTCTCATTATTACTATTATTTTCCTTTCATTCCTATTATTATTACTATTATTTGTATTATTATTAATATTATTATTGTCATCATTATTTCATTATTGCCATTATTACTGTTACTATTATTATTGCTGTCATTATCATTATTACTATTTTTGTTACTATTATTAGTATCATTATTATTATAATTGCTATTTTATTGTTGACATTCCTATTACCATTATTATTGTTGCTATCATTATCATTACTACTATTTTTGTTATTATTATTGCCATTAGCAATATTATTACTATTATCATTATTGTCATTATTTTTTGTTAAGAGGCTTTGTATTTTGTACTACTTGTAACTCTTATTGTTTTATTGCTGGTCGTCTTTACATCTTCAAGTTTTCATTGTAAAATGTTGATAAAAATGATTATGATGATGTTTCTGATTGGATCAGTTGCCAAATGATTATTCGTAATCATTTAAATAGACTGGAATAATCGTAGAAACATTATTCAATATTACCTGATGTCCACTGCAGTCTAATGGTCAATATGTGCATCGCTTATCTGCTCTCATTATCATTATTATTATTTTTGTTATTTTTAATGATAATGATTCGTTGCACCTATTTATGATGTACATACCTATTGTTAACTTTTTTCTTTCATAATTTTCATTCATTTCAAAACTCGATTTCATGTGCAAAGAATCTTTGCGCGATATTTAATCATAAAATTCGTAAAATGATGTTACAAGTAATCGTAAGATGATGTAACACCCAATTCATCAACTTATAAAACTGCATAATGCATAAAATTAAAAGAATCTAAGTGTACATGTCTTCATCAACATCTTCACATGATCGTTCAATGTGCAAGCATGCATGAAGCATGCGTTAACACTAATGTCGTCAAATGCGTATAGACTTGATGGAAATGATGATGTAATATTATTTCATTCACGTGTTGCTGACATTCCGGTTACGTCAGTATTCACCACCACCATAATTGCCACTTGCAAATCATCGATGCGCTAAAAAAAGAAATACGTCAAATCCTTTTCAAACACATAACAGTTACCAATTTTCAACCAATTGAATCATTCTATGTTAATTTGTTTAATTAAATATTGTTTAAAAAAAAATTGGGCAATCCGAATTTTCATCGCGAAAATTTTCTTTTTTTTCTTTTCTTTCATATTAAATATATCCATTTTATTTCTCAAATTGTAAATTATAAATTCTACAGATTTTTTTTGCGCAAATGAATCAAAAAGTTCTTTTTTATTAGAAACAAAATAGATAAGATTTATTTATTGAAATATTCCAAAGATGGTTTTGCGCTGCGTACGATTTAATTTAATTAATTTAAAGCAATGATTTAATTTAATTTAATTTTTCCCTTTGCAGTAGTAACATGATCGATAATAGCCATTTCGACTAGACGTACCATTATCAAAGTGATATAGCCATTTTGCTTGGTAAGTGTACCACTATCAAATTGATATATTGGTCCATCTTATTAGGATAAATCTTTATCATTAGAAGTGGAAGAACTATCATTTATCTTAAATCTCAAAAAAATTTTTCAAACTTTTTACACATCTTCATGCTTTTGCAAGCATTCGTTGTGAGACACGTAAAATTGAATTCAAAAAAATAGAGAGTAAAATACAAATTATAAAAAATTTTGATAAATGTAATTCAAAAGCAATTTAAAGAAAACATAATGTCATTTTTTTTTTTTTGTTTTTTTTTCGGCGCCATAAAAATGAATGGTAAAAATTAAAATTGATTTCGTTCATATTGAATTGTTATTTGTTATTGGTCACTAACCACAAATATTCATCTTCCCAATCTGATATGTGATAATATTGCATGCAATTTTTTTTTTATAGACAAAATAAAATGGAGCGATGAATAATGGTTGCCAAATGTACCAGAGAATTATTAATGTACAAAAGTACAGTAATTTATAAAAAATGATAATGAATAAAAGAATGTGAACAAAATATTGAATTTACTAAATTTTCAAAAACATATTATTTGAGCGCAATTGTTTAATTATTGTCATAAATATTACTTGTATAAAAGCCTAGTTGATATATTGCCAAATACAGTCAACATAAATCCAATACAATTATTATTTTATGAAGTACAATTGTCATATTATTAAAGACAATATTAACGATAATATTAGATTATATCCAACAAGCACAGTCGCTTATATTAACAATTAAATAATTATACTATAAAATAAAATCATTATCTAGGGAAAATTATATGCTGAGGTTTATTCGTTTATTCGTTAATATTTGTACCCACACAATATTACTAGTTCACAATAGTAAGAAGGAAAAAGCGCAAACATACAATAACTGATGAGCAGTAACAAAAATGAGTTATATAAACAATTTGATCGATTTTAACTAACAAATCCCTGTCGTTCCTTTGGTGATAGTCGACTGTACTTTGTCGAATGAAGTCGTCCTTCGTTCAGTTGGAGAAATTGTTGCAGGAGAGTACCAAACATAACAGGATTAGAAAGGGCTAATATAACTAATGATCAAAGTTGCAATGAATGAGCATAGAGGAACGTCTAGTGATGTTTGCTTGTAAAAAACTGGCTATACATGATTTTTCCATACATGTATCCAGAGTTTTCCATATATGTATCGGGAGTTAGAGGTGGAACTTTGGTAAGCTTCCTCCAGTCATTATGGAGCAGAAGCTGGCCCTCAACATGATCTTTGCGAGCATCAAGCGCTTTCCCTATCCAAATAATCTTGTAACAAGTACCGAAATCCCTTTGTGACACAACTTCCCCTCCGTCCCATTGTTGGCTCACATCTTTCTCATCGCTTTAATTTTACTTACAAAATCTCATTCATCATTCTGTCTGATAATTTTGATTTCGGTAATCCGACAAATGGATATTTAATGAAGTACAAGCATTACATTATCAAGTATATAAGTGATCTGAGATAAAATAGAAATTGAAATTGAAGAATTAAGAGAAAATTTAAAAGAAAATAATTACGATAAAACTAATATTGAAACTGATTACATGTTTTGGATCGCGACCGGATAGAAAGTTTTTTTTTTTAGTATTTGATGATGCAATCAAAACTTCAAATTTTCCCATATGAAAATGAATTTGCAATTTTTTCTTCTCTGTCGTCATCACTTTAAATGAAGAGAAAGGAAAAAGTTTAATTTTTAGCTTTTTTTTTTTAAGTGAATGATAGAAGAATGTATTTTGGGCATGATTAAAATGAGAAATTGTAAATGATGTTCGGAGCTGTCTTCAATTACTTTCCATTTAATGACATTTTTCAATTTTTTTGCACAAAATTTTCGCTTCTGTACTTTTTCGTTTTTTTTTTCCCCCTTTTTATTTTTAACTTTATAACTAATTTATCTTTATGATTACTTTAGGAGATGGGAAATAAGAATGGGTGATGGGTGAAAAAGGATTTTGATGATAAGTGAACGGTGGAGTAAAGCAATTTGAAATAAATCTAATGTGTGAGAAACATTAATTAATTGTAAAATTCAAAATGGAAATTCAATTTCATTTTTCAAAAATAATTTTTTTTTTCATCACATTTCAGTAGACATCGAATTAGCAAATAGCAAAAAAAAAAAAAAAAATTCATATCATTTCTATCAATCTTGACAAGTAATATCAAAAAAAAAAGTGCAAATTTTTTTTCGCCAGAAAAAAGAAAAAAAAGAAGCGAACAAATTCGTTAAAATTTTAAAAAACGCCCAAATAACAAAAAAAAAAATTTTCGAATATGAAATCGATTTTTTCTAATTAAATTCACTTTTTCAATTTTTTTTTTTTTTTTTTTGGCCTAATTATTCAATCATTTTGCCTGCTATTAGCCTGCTATAGATAAAAATTACAATTTTTTTTCCTCCCTTTTCCTCGTAATATTTTCCATTTACGGGTTTTCTTTTTTCTTTCAATGCTATTTACGGATTTATTTTGGATAATTTTTCTTCCGATATTATTTAGCTCGATTTCGATAATTTTCATTCCTTTCAAACATTTCATATTCATTTTTTATATAAAAAAAAAAAAGTCGAAAGAACCAAAGTGCCATTGCGTCAAATTATCAAAATTATCACTGCAATCGTCAAAGATTATTAAGTTGTCTTTGAAGTGTGTTTGGGTGTGTGTGTGTGTGTATTTGTGTGTGTATGTGTGTGTGTGTTTGTGTGTGTATGTGTGTGTGTGTGTGTGTGTGTGTTTGTGTGTGTATGTATTTGTGTGTATGTGTGTTTGTGTATGTGTATGTGTGTGTTCATGTGCGAATTAAATAAATTTTTTAAAAATTTTCCAAATAAAATCTTTGATTGAATGAGAAAGAAAAAAAATAGCCGGAAAGAAAGGAATGAAAAATTCAAAAGGAAAGTTAATCAAATGTTTGTTAAATATCAAATTATTAATTCCAATTATTTTTCGTATTAACATTTATCAAATCGTTTGCAATCATTTATTTATTATCATTACATTGACCTTTCTCACTATCAATCATTTTTTCATTTCATCCCTTTTTTAGACAGAAATTTCAAGCCATTTATTTGCCGCTTTGCTTGCTTTTTTTTTCCATTTCAAAGAGTTTGGGTGAAATTTTTCAAATCAAATTACACATTGGTTATTTATTACTCTAAAATAGTTTTCAATTTTTTTTTCTTTTACCCTGATTAATTTTTGCCTAGGATAATTAGTTTTGGAGAAATGTTAATTAAAAATGAATTTCTTCCCGTTTTTTTTTTTTTTTTTAAATTGGCTATTTTTTATTTATTGTTTACAAAGTGCAAGTTGGAATTTAAAAATTTTTTGAATTATAAAATTGTATTTGTAAGTGGAAAGTTTGATATGGAGGGAAAAATGAATGTAGCAAAAATTTTGTTTGCAGTAACAAATAAATAAATAAATTCTAAAATTATTTATCTACAGTGGTTAAAACAAAAAAACAAAAAGTAGCCACTAGCCTATTTTTAATCTAACAGATGTCCAAGCTTGTTTTAATTAACAGAGCTAGATACAAGTAAAAGCACGTTTTCCTTATCATGCATCAATTTATTTAAACGAATTTCTTACAATAAAATTTTTCGATCTTTATAAAATGAAACGTGGACATTGGTAATTATGTGTGTATGCGTTTTCTCTTTATATATGTATATGTGCAAGTGTGCATGTGCTTGCATGTTTGCAGTAATAAATACGTTTGTGTGTTCACACGCGTATATATACTTGCATGCATGTAATTGTACTTATATATGTTTGTATTTGTGCGTGTGAATGTATATATGTATGTGTGTGCATGAATCTATTTATGTGTATGTACGTATGCGTGTAAATGTGTATATGTGTGTGCATGCATGTGTGTGTTTGTATGTGTATGTACGTATGCGTGTAAATGTGTATATGTGTGTGCATGCATGTGTGTGTTTGTATGTGTATGTACGTATGCGTGTAAATGTGTATATGTGTGTGCATGCATGTGTGTTTGTATGTGTATGTAGGTATGCGTGTAGATGTGTAGGTGTATGTGACGGGTACCAGATGTTCCGCTGGCACTTTAAACTACTCGGTGGGTAGGTAAGCGAAAAAAATTTTATTTTACAATTGTATTAATGGAAAATTTGCTGAAATAAACGAGAGAGAAAAAGTATTGCTTACATTACATTTTCTCGTTCTTTGAATACTTTTAATTTTTTTAATTTACGCTTTTTTAAGGCATTTTTTCAAAATCATTCATTCCTTCCTTCGATAATTTTTCTGCAAAGAACTTTTTTTTTTCTGCTTCATTAAATTAATGTTTCAATTACAATATGTTATTGTTGTTGTTTGTTGTGCAAAATAAATTAGGAAAGATTCACTAATAGTGTAATTAAATTAATTATGAAAGGGATTGAACTGATCGAAATTGCAAATGTCGAATGACTCTTTTACTTGTTTGCTTCAAAATAGATAAAATTTCATTTTAAGTCTTTATTAGTATCTAAGTGTTATACTAAAATGTCCATTTTGTTCTTCATCCTAATAATGTCCCTTGTAGTTAATGTCGCCAATTTTATCATCAATTTTGTTTACATAATGTTTGCTAGTTAAATTGTTTATGCATGAAATATGGGATGAGCGATGAAATGAGTGATAGTTTCGAAATATTGATTTCGGAAATTTATGATAATAATGAAAATAATGATAGCAATTATTGTAAATGAATTAATTACTATTGTTGCATGTTTCCATATTTGTACCTGAAAAGGGAAAATGTATATTTTCGTTCATTTTCTTTGTTGCTTTATGAAATTTAAATCATTTTAAAAAATTTCGATTAGTAATATTCAATCAACTCATAGTAATATATTATCACCAATACTTGATTACTTTATCACTTTAACTTACTCAGCAATTAATTAAATAAGCTAGTGTGGATTGTGAACTGATTAGATAGAATGATAAAATTGACAAGAACTAAAACCAACAGAATTTGTTCATCTCACACCGTTATACCGTAAACTTTTGATATTATCTGTCGTAACTTGATTTGCTAGACAATTTTGATCGCTTATTCCGGCAACAACACGGTAAGTTATTATTGTTCCGTTTCGTTGTAAATTTTTGATAAATAACTCTAACGTTTGTTGTTTAATTGTTAGTGCAGCAACTAATCAATGATTTTAATTTTTTTTTTGATAATTACTCTAATATTGCTAATGATATTATCCAAGATGATTATCATGATTATGTTGATAACGATGATGATATGATAATGCAGAATTTGATAGTGTTAGCAAAAGTGTCACTAAATTATGATAGTGTTGAAATGCTCATTGATGAGGATTAAAGGGTTGAAGGATGAATTTTCTCATTGAACATTTCGGTTGCATTTTAGGGGCCTAATATTCAAATCCTTAGATTGTCAATTCATATTATAGCTAGGAATATTTAATAGGTCATCATATCATCATATGTGAGAATGCTATGATAAACATGGTTTCTCGATTACAATTAGTCTTCTTTGCTAATTTTTAAAAAAAAAAATGAGAAGAAAATTGAATTTTTTATTTATTCTCATCGTTTCAATCATTAATACGATGTGAGTTCAATTTTTCAAATATTTGAATCAGCACAGACATTTGGTATGTATCAGCTCCTGTTATGAATCCAAACAACTTTTTTCTTATTTTTCTAACATTCAGTTTTAATTTGATAATAAGAAAAATCAATGAATGCAGTGATAGCACCACTTTGTTTTTGTTTTGGCTCAAATTTGACTTGATATAAGCATTGCTATTTAACAATATACAAATCTAGCTCTTTTTTTAGATCAAATTTTGTTCAGTTTAAACGAAAAGGTTAAGTAATGATGATATCATCATTTTAATAAGCTATAGCAAAAAAAAATATTTGCATAGTAAAAGCATTTTGGTGATTTTGTAAAATGAAAGCAATAATTTTAGGCTAACAGTTAACTTAATAAGTATGGATATTTTAAGAAAAAAAAATTATTATTCGTAATATATTTTGATATGAAAATGAAGAAAAGGAAAGAAAAAATAAACAAACAAATAAATTTCTTCATTTAAATTCATCGAAATATATCAATGATGAAAATAATCATTAATAGTAATAATTCTATAAAGATATTTTAAAATTTGTTTTTTTTTCAAATTTATAATTTTTTTACAATTTCAAAATTTAAAAAAAAATTGTAAAATTTACAATTATCTATCAGTAGTTTTCATTTTTGTCACTGTTATTTTTTTATCCATTTCTCATGTAAAATAGCCAGTTTGTAAAAAATGAACAATAATTAAAAATTCTTATTAATTGCTAGAAAGATTCATTTGAAAATTATAATCTTAATTATTGAACGAACAATTAATAGTCAAAAGAGGGGAACAGAACAGATAGACAGATGATCAGAAAGTGTTTTTTGATAAAAAATTGCTGAGCGAAATGAAAGGGAATATTAGCAGAGAAAAAAAGAAAAAAATTAGTGTAGAACCAAAAAAGGGAACTGTTGAGCGAAATAATATGAAAATATTAATTCCTTTTTCACTAATAATTATCAAATTTAAATTAATAAATTTATTGAACAAATTTGTATGACAGATGATTGAAATGAATTAAATGTGACAATTTTAAATGATTGTATTCTTTTTTTTGTGTTTTATGTATTTTCAAGAAAAAAAAAATTTTTCGAAATTATATCAATTATCCATACCATTCATCAGTTGCACACAAACCAATTTACATTTCATTTGAAATAAATCAGAATGTTTTTGAACCAACTGAGTATTTCTGTTCATTAGCCAAAATTTTTGGAATAACTCGAAAAAAAAAAATTTCAATTGCATTACAATTCGCAATTGCAAAATATTATAAAATCAAATTTGTATGTTAAAGAAATGAATTGAATTGCTTATTTAATCTTTTTTTATCGAATAATGGTTTGTTCAAATTATTTCGATAGTTTCCTATTTTTAAAATTTAGCAGGAAATTTTGCAAAAAAAAAAATGCTGATTATAAAAAATTATCTCAATTGCTGAGTGACAAATTTTTTTTTGTTTTTTAAATCTTTGAAGTTATTTTTTTGTTTCCAATTTAACGAAATCGTAAATTTTTCTCGCACGTTCAAATAGTACCAATTTCAGATATCATTTTATTGTTATTCACTTTACAAAAGTCTTACTTAAAAAATTTAATCTAATAAAGTAATGGAAATTGGCGAATGGAATGGAATACATGAAAAGGAGGGAATTGCTGAATGAATGAATGAATGGATTGTTGAATGAATGAATGAATGAATGAATTGTTGAATGAATGAACTGTCCTGTGTCATATTTTGTGTAAAATTAACAAAGATTTACTTTTAGTTATAGCTAGTTAAATGATTTTACCGCTTCTTAAATGTCTTAAATCTTAAACGCAGAATCTTTCTTTCATCCTTTTCAATCATCTACTATATTTTTACCAGGTTACCGGTAATTGAATTTCATATGTGTAGCCTCTCATTGTTACAATGCAAATATTTTTCACAAATTATTCTCGTGATATTCCAAAAGATTGAATAGTCATTAAATAGTCCAAAAAAAAAGATGAAATGATCCAATTAAATAAATCAAAAAGAAAAAAAATCTCTAAAACTGATTAGTCAAAATAAAATGAAATATTATGGATTTGACTACGTTTAGCATACTCAGGTTATCATTTGGTGGAAAACAGTTATGATTATATCATTGCAATATATTTATTCACTGATCATGTTATTCAACACGAAGCAGTTTAATCTAATTTACTTTAATTTACAATGATTTCAAAAAAAAATTCCAGAGCATTATTAGCAAATAAGTTTGAAATTGATGTAAGTCGAATAGAATGAGCACATAAATGCTTTGTATTGGATCATATGGACATATTACAACACTTTGATTTATAAGATTCACTTTTAAACCAAGCATCAAATAGCCCAGAAGACAAAAAAGATTCGAAGATCAAACAATCCAAAACGGAAAAAAAAATTCTGAAAACTGAATAGTCAAAAAAATAAAATGTTTGAATATTTAATATTGCAATCGTCATTTTTGGAAAACACTTTAATTTTCAAACATTTTTTTTTTTTTTGTAGTTATATGCTTACATTTAATGGCAAATTACTGATTAATTTAGTACTAATTAGTAGTATGCCGCTTAATAATGCTTATTCACAGTTATTTCAGCAATTTTACTTGCTGTATATTTTAATTTCAAAAATTTTTTCATTAAGATTTCTCCTTTTTTTGCTAATGCTTCTATTTAACGGTAATTACTACCTAATTTTTTTGCACTAATTAATGTTTTTGACCACATGGAAAAAAAAAAACCTGTCATCTTTTTTTCTGCTTGTAATAATTAACGAAGTAATAACGCCAAAGTAAAAAGTTATTAGCTTAAATAAGAAAATGACAAAAACTGAACTTCATTTATATAAATCAGTTGTTTGAGACAATATTTTGATTAATTGAAAGGCCTAATTTGTTAATTTTTTCATTAAAAACCTTGACCTTAATCAATGAAAGTTCAGTGTTTACCTGATAGGATATCACTTTTGTCTTTCAGTTCCTTCCGCACAAACATCTTTGTTTTCTTTTTCCATTTTAAAATCAAACATCCACTTTTTAACTCACAAAAAATGGTTTAATTTTTTAAAAGTAATTTAAAAATTTTCCTCTTTTTGCAAAAAAAAATAATATGATTGAAAAACCTTTTTGGATTAATATTTATTGGTTGCTATTTACTACATAAAAATAACAAAAACATTTTTCTCAGTTTAATTACTTTAAAAAAAAAATAATTATTTTTGGTGCAGTTAAATTAATCATATGCTTTTTAGGTTAATTTGGAAAAAAATGAATAAAATTTTTAATTGCCATGCCATTTTTAACTGCAATTTTATTATTTCACACCCAATTTTTCCCAAACTTCTTTAATCTTTGGATTACTTCAATTTATTTTCTATAAAAATCTAAAAAATCTCTTTTTGCTTAATTGTATCTTTTTTTCTTCAAACATTATTCCATTACAAATTTGATGATTAAAATTGCTTTATTATCCAAACTTACCCTAATTTAACATGTAATGTAAATTGTTCCGGAAAGCAAATTTTTTTCTCGGAAATAAGAAAATCTGTGATTAATTAGAAATTCCATTGCTTGTCTTAATGTTAGTTCATTTCTATTACTTCTTTATTTGCTTTCTTTTTTTCACAACGATAATTAATTAGATATGAAATAATAATCCGTAAAGGATGTTTTCTTTCAGGAATGAAGAAATGTATAATTGATTGGAAATGCATAACTCATTCTACGGTGAAAAATTAACAGCAAAGCAACAACACTATTGACGATTTATGAGCAAAGGTAATAAAGTTACATTAAAAAAATGTTTGCAGGTTGATACCATAACTTTTTACAATTACCATTCAGTTTTAGTACTTCGGACTATTTCATACTGTAATCAGCTCCTCCATACGATATATTTACCGTAAGCTAGAAGTACTGTATGCTAATGCATAGATAAAATGAAATATTTTCAAATTTCATAATATTTGTTGAGAGGTTCTATAATTTGCATCTATGAAAATGGAAAATTCGTTAAAATTTAATATATACTCAATTTCAAAATTAGCGGATATATTTTAAAATAATTTTTACCGCAAAAAAAAAGACGGCATAATGTTTTGAACAAAAGAATTGTAATTGTATACATTCAACATTGAAATGAAATGTCGGTGGGAAATTTTTTAAGGTGATAATTTTCTATAAAGAAATCAATCAATCATTTTTAAATATCAATCAGTTTTTGAGATTTAAAATTGACATAGTTTGCGTTTTTAATTTATAATTCAATCCTATTCTCATCTTTTGCTTATAAACACTTGATAATGATGGTGATGATGATGATGATGATGATGTTTGATGATAATGGTGGTGGTGATGATGATGAGATGATGATAAATGATAATGAGATAATGACACTGATGCTAATATAACAGCGATGATGATAATAATATGGATATGATGAAGGACAATTTCTTTGAATGTTGTAATTTATGATAATTATAATATTCAAATGAACTGACCTTCGTAAGTTCATGAAAAAAGAAAATAAATTTGCTTGGAAAACGATTGTAAAATGCAGCAAATGCGTGCGCCAAATACATTTGCAAAAATACACTTTCGTTTTTGTTTCTAATCTCAAATATATCTCTAATACGTGGTCTTATAGATTTCAGTGGTTCTTCATAGAATATAAAGTTTGACGTTTAATTAAAAGTAAACATATCCTGCTATTGAAATCGTTTTTAAATCTCCAATGTATAGCTTTACGTTGCATTACG
>JBAMDO010000319.1:0-41667 GCA_037074765.1 Mansonella perstans | reverse complement strand
TTTTATCATTTCAATTTCACTGAACAACAACAATTTATGCACAATAAATAATTTTTTTAAAATTCAAATTCAAAAAAAAATCGTTGAATTATATAAATTCCTCAATTTTGCTTCAATTTAACTAAATTTAAATTAATTAAAAATTAAGTTAATTGCTGATTATACCTGTAAAATGCAAGTAATTAAATATCCAAAAATACTGCAACAAATTTTAATAAGTGAAATAAATTAACTAAGCTCAATAGTGCTAATATATATAAGCTCCATTTAAATTCTCTTAATAATTTCTCCATATACACAAGTAAACATATAAAGATGAAATAATTAACAGAAATAATTTTTTTCTTTTTTTTTGGGTGAAAGTCAAAAAGAAGATAATGCAAATATAACAAAAAGTTTACTTCATCAAAAAATTATTTGAAATCAATTAAAATTAAAAAATTAATTTTTTTACATTTACAGAACGACGAAAAATTCTGTCTTATTCGTTCAAATATTGTTGATTGATCTCTATTTATTTGTTTATAGGCGATTGCAGGCTCATCATGAGTTACTATCACTTGAAGTGGCGCATAGAAGAAAAGCTGAAAAGTAACACTTAAAGTAAAATAGTAATACTGTAAAGTAATAAATTTTAAATTTGATAAATTTTTCGATGACTAACTTTTTTAAGAATTAAAAAACAAAAAATGTTGCACTTTAAAATTTATAAATGCGCATTTTGTTCGACATTTTTTGCCTATAAAAATTAAATTTACAGCTGTAATTATTTAACTGAAATTTTCGTTTTTATTCTGAATTTTTTTTAATTTAAAAACTTAATTTCATTGCTTTTTAATTTCCATTTACCTGGAAAAATAAGTCAAGCAACATAGAAAGTGAAATTGTGGCACAAAAAAGTTGCATTTCAGGTGCTGATGCAAAACAGCCTAGTGCAAATCCAAGTGAATTTGTTAACGAAGTAACCGTCATGCCTATACCAATCTTTTCCAAGACTAATTGCAACCTGAAGTATAATTTTTATACGACACTACTTAAAAAGATAGCAGAAATAAAAAATCCTTCTTAGACAGTTTAATAAAAAAAAAAAGAAATAAACAGGTAAAATATAAATTAGCTCCAAAAATTTGTAAAGATTTAAATTTTAAAAAATAAAATTTTTCACCAAATAACCAACCTTTCAGCAGTTGTTAAAGCATGCGGAATTGCTGTTGATTTGAGCCAGGTGTTTGTTAATAAAAATGCATCATCAATACCTAAAATGCCCAAATAATTTATGTTTCGAATTCTTCAAATTTAATTAAATTCAAAATATATACATACACATAGGAAATGGATAACTTCCTTTTGTATATTTTGTACACACAAATAATTTAATTAATTTAATTTGTTAATGTGTTAGAAAAAAAGAAAAAATTGCTTTAAATTGACAATAAATAAGCAGAAAAAAACGATAGCAATATGATGTTAGTGCTAAAATAAGCACTTAAAAAGGCCTAAAATTAGATTAAGTAATAATAATTTTTCAAGTTAGTCCTAAAATAAGCACTTAAAGAAAACTTAAAACTTGTGATAAACAATAATAAGCAAGTGAAGCAAAATGAACAATAAGCATTATGAAGTTAATGTTAAGCCTACAAATAAAAATAAAATTGTTTAACGTTCCTTCCATCAATCAATATCGATACTAAATGAAAAATAAGAGAACAACCAAAATATCATAAATTAAACAAATTTAAAACTTTTTTTTGAAAAAAATTAAACCCTTTTTCAAGCATTTACGATTATAATATCATTTAGAACGTTTGACATTTAGTTATGAGTAAATGTCAAAAGTTGATGAAGAAATTAAAAAAAAAAACAAAACGATATATTTTGAATCAAAAATACTACTAATAGAAGTAAGTAAATTTAAATACAATAACATAGATTATTAACTAATTAGCTAATTAAGATAGATTCTTTAAAGTTATTGAAAAAATGGTGTACATTTCATGTTTTAATGTTAAATTGATATTTTTAAGCAAAAAAAAAGTGTCATCTCAATTAGTTAATTAGTTAAAGAACGATTTTGTATAAATTTATTCGTAATAGTTAATTTCCTTCAAACCTTTAATTTAACGAACAATTAATCAGCATGATCAAAGTGAGCAAAAAGTTAAAAAAGCGTAAGAAAAAGAAAGCATATAATATGGCTTACCTATACCTGTAGCTAGTGTGAGAAAAGGTGATATGAGAATGAGCATATTGATATGGTAACCAGCTAAAAGTATTAGATCGATTGCTGATATAGCTGCTAGGATCGGTGAAATAATTGCAGCAAATGGTAAAAAAAGTTGTAAATGTCGCATTGGATATGAGTAATATAATGCTGCCAATACTAAGCTTATCACAACAAATATCACTAATAACAGAGCTCCTGAAAATATCAGCTAATTAATGATAACGAAAGGATAGTCCTTCAATGGTACAGTTATCCGACGATATCATTTGTTTAATATTATTTAAATTATAATTGTGCTATTCACTATCTTTTTTAAATTTGCTTCATCCAATAATATCATCAGCTAATTAAATTCTTTTAAATTTCAGGACCAATTTCTTACTGATGGAGCATAAAATAAAAGATGAAAAAAATGATAGCATAAAAAAAGCGAATTTCATGTTATTTATCAGGTGAAGAAAATACCTGTGAAATAATAAGGAAGTACTAATTGAACGCCTTGTCGTATTTCCTCACTTACTGTATGCGCACCATGTAGGACTAATGTTACTGTACTATTTGGATTAGCGTTATGATTGTTTACTTCGCTGAAATTAATTGCTAATATAAATTTTAAGTTTTTGTAACTTCCTTAATAGCAGTACTTATTACTTTCTTATCTTATCATGAACTAAAATAGAAGTAAATATCCGAAACGATAAATTTAGCTAAAATATGAATCAGTAATGAAATTTGAAATGATGTACTCATTTTATTCATTTTCCTGTTAATTTTTTTGTTGAATTTACCATACTTATGTTTAAGTCTAATAAACTAAATTATATTTTAAATTTTAATTTCACACACGAAGAAAGTTAAAGATAAAATGAGCAAATTATTAATTTCTCCTTTAAAAATAAACGAATAGTTATGAAAGAAGAAAAAAATAACCTTAAAACTTGCTCTTCAAATGCATCCAATTGCTTTTGCTTGATGCTATCTGTGATAAATGTTGTAAAATATACTGCTACAGTACCAACACCAATTACAATACCTATAAATGTCAAAGTAAATTTTCGGAAAAAAGAAATTGCAATAATGCAAAGAAAATAATTTAAATAATTATTTTATCCCAAACAAATAAGTTATTAAGTAATTGTATTTAAATAGACTACCATTGTTAGAATTCCAGAAGTTTACAAATTCAAGCAAAAATACTGCACATATATATATAGTATTTATACAGTAATATATATACATATAACTATATTACTATATATATATACAGTGACACTAATTAATTTACTGTTAGCTTGTTAAGCAAAATGTCATTCAACTGATTAATGGCATCAGTAGAAGTATTGTTAAGAATGACTGTGAAGTTTGTATATATATATATGCAGTTTATTTATACAGTATATATTTATACACATGTATATAATATTAATACTATTTATGTATCATTAAATGACGATATCCGAAACTAAAGGAACAGAAATGAATATTCTATTATTCAATACCAATATCATTTGTCAGGAAAATCCTCCTGGATAACACAATTGCTCGAAATTTCACCAATGTGTTATTAAATTTTTAAAAATTTATTCAAAAAAATGAACCTTGCTCATTGATGGTACGATTAAAGAGATATCTGCCAATATTTACTTTATATGGTCCAGCTGTTGATAATGGATAAATGATTTTGAAAAATGTTTGATAATTCTGTAAATAATTTCGTAATTTCTTTACAAAAAAAATAAAATCAAACATTACCTTGGGTGAAAGATTAAAGCATATCAGATGCTTTGTTTTCTTTCTTTTTTTTTGCTACTTTCTATTTTCATCGGTATGTGAAATTATCAATAAAATTAATTCAAAAAATAAACAAACTCATTGTGGGATTAAAGTCCAAAGTATATTTGAAAGAGCTAAATGAAGAAAAAAAAAAAAGCAAAATTATACCAAAAGATTCCAAAGCTGTGAATTAAAATTACAAAATGGTTCACACAAATCATTATGATAATGTACGGTTGTTCTGTCAGCAATAACTGGCATATTTTGAGTTATGTATTCATAAAATGTTGTTAATTCATCAGTTTTTCCGGTTTCCAAGACAGATCCATCTTTTGCCGTTGCAAATATTGCCATATACCATGGATCACCCTAAAAAATTTTAAATGAAACAGTTGGGTCAAAATTAAACTAATAGTTTCTTTTGGCCAAATATAGTCATATATAAAATTGGTAATTAATTAGCTCAATTTTCTCTTCCCTCTCCACCCATCCCCTTCGACCAGCTGGATCGACAATTTCATTTTACAACTGAAAAAATCAACTTTCTGTTGTTTTCTTTACCTATCATATTAACACTAAGAATATTGTGAAAGACTGATAAGCGAAATACTTTAATTTTAATTTTTTGAAACTTTTTTCGAGTTTAAAAAATAACAATGCTAATAAAAATTATTTTTACCTTCAGTAATTTTACTACTTCAGTGGTTTCAATGATAGTAAAATGCATCGAAATGAATTAAAAAAATAAAAACAATTTTTCCTCTGCCTTTGAACGAATGAATAACTGAGTTACTGGTATAATTAAATTCAATACTATTCGAAAAAACAATAAGAAATGAAGTACCGTGCTATTGAAGAAATGCTTATGAGCATTGATCTCTTGCACTGAAGCTGTGTCAACACGATTGAAACCTGATTTTATATCCACTTTTATATTTAACCTTAAAAAAAACAGATAAATTCCCATCTGAATTTTCTAATTTTTTTAAAATTCCTTGGTTATTAGGTGTTTAATTACAATTTATTAAAAAAATTGTAAATTTTAAAATTGCTAAAATTTTTTAAAAAATTTACTTCAATAATGGTCCAAGAAGTGATAGGCTAAAAAGTGAAATCGATAAAAATATAAACAAAGTTGGATGTGTGCCAACCGTATGCCCAATTAATCCAAATATATTACTAATTATTAGCGGCATATTTTGCAATTAAATTCTGAAATATATACATATATTGTGCATATTTATAATTGCCATAATTAATGCAATCAATTATTTAGCTTATTTTATCATGATTGCACAGGAGGAAATTTTGTCAAGATGAGTGTAAGAAAGTCACAAGTTCATCGAACTGCTAATAAGTTAATTGTTTCCTTTAATTTGTTTATTTTAGGTAAATTTAAAAAAAAAAAAAACGAAAAGTTAACAATGTTATATATTCGTGAAACTCACAAAAAATAATATCGCAAAAATTTTAAAAAAATAAAATCAAATTTTTTTCAAAGGTTTTCAAGTTCAATTTTAATTATTATAGATATTGCTTGAGTACTATTATTTAACACTGGCATTAATTAATCATGTTTACTTTATATTGTTCATGTAAAAATGTTGAAATAGCCGCAGCAAACACTTCTCAATTCAAATGAAAATGGAATCAAGGTTGAATAGGGGACAAGTAACAAAATGTGACGAGAATATCATTGAGATGATGATGCATTACAAGGAATTTTATTTCGGGAAGAGATGACATTTTGGCAGTTTAGAGATGATCGATAGAGGCCAAGGTTAACAGCGGAGATTATTTGTATTCTACAATTGGTCCAAAAGTCAATATAAATTGGAACGTTAGTGCACTTATATGATATTTAGTGCATTGAAAATATTTGGAATTGAGTTAATACAGTTATATTATTTAAAAATAAAATTTTATAAGGCAGATTTTATAGTAACAAAAAAAACCGATGTTATTTGATAGAAGAAAAGGTATAGCAAAGGTATCATTAGGAATATATCATCATTTGATGTTTATTATAATAATCTTTGATCGCGATTATGGGGTAAACAGAAAGTTGAGAAATTATTTGAAATATATATTTGTTTTAAAACTGGTCCAAAATTTTTGCAAAACAATATAAATTATTCAAAAATTTCAAATGGAAATATTTTTAGGATATTAAAACAATAGTATGAGATTTTTCTAACGTTATTTACAATATACAAAAGAATGAAAATTCATGTAATATATATGAAAATATTTAAATTACTTTTTGATTTTCTAAAAACTATAAATTGGTTTACAGGAAAAGAATTGTTTGATAATAATTACTATTAATTCATTATCAAAAAATTCGTCAAATTATTAGATTCAAATTAAATTCTAACATTGTCATCATAATAAAAAAAAGGGGAAAAAAAATTGAAAAAAAATTGACTGCAATTAAATAAATTTTATCAGTTGTAAGCAATAAATTTAGTCCCATAATGCTGCTAACAGTTGCACTGTTAGTAGATTATTAAAATTTATTGAGAAATTTTCATATCATTCTATTTGATAGATGATAAATAAACAAGCATAACCATGCGGTACTTGCTAATGATAACAGCAACACCCCACTAGATTATTAAAATTTAACGATACAAAGTTCATTTCGTATCAATCAATTGATTAAGGCAAATGTTGCGAATTACTGATTAACTAAATGCAAATAACTTTACTCATGCTAGCTTGTTTATCAGGTAAATCACAAACGAAAAACTTTTGAAGTGCCAATCAATGTTGCAAACAAGAAAGCATTGAAAAATAAAGGAAGTAAAAGTTATCCGAAACAGTTGTTTCTCTTATCTTTTCCGACTTCCCGCACTCTATATCTTTCTTCTCACGTTTCCTTGACTTCTGCTAACTTTCTTTTATCACTACCTTTAAACTTATTCAGTTTCCACCACGTAAATTTCATGACAATTAAAAAAAAAAAAAAAACCTGTCGAAACTTTAAATAACTAATAATAAAGCTAGAAATGTGAAGAATGCTAAGAAAGTGAAGAATGAAATAAAATTATGGTAGATTAATGAAAACAATAACAATAATGATAATAATAATAACAATTGCAATTTAAAAAAAATTTAATTTAAAATTGAACTTTTGCATTTAAATTTTAAATAATAATCAACAATTTTGATAAGAAAAAAAATTGGAAAAAGGTAAAAAGAATAATTGCAAAATGAATGTTAGCAAAATTTGAAGAAATTTTTCATGTTGCATACACAAAGCAATGGATAATTTATGTATTTCAAATGTTAAACTTAAATTTTAAATTCTATTTCTCTTTCTTTTCATTCTTATTTACGCTCTTTTCTATTTCCCTTTTCCCTCTCGCATTTTTTAACTTCGCTTTTGACATTTTCAATCTGCTTCCTTCAACTACACTTTCCTTATATATATAGCTATCATTTGCTGTTAATTCAAATAATAGAGAAATAAAAATAGAAATATCAATAATTTATCTAATATTTAAAACATTAAATGTTTTTTTAAAAATTATTAAAAATTTATTCTTTACAGAATTCAGTTTCTTTCGTTACTTTTTTTTTTTCATCATTTTTCGTTATTTAATGTTTTTTTTTCCCCTACGTTTTGTTTTTATAATTTTTAAAAGTAGGAAAAGAATATTTAAAAAAAAAGAAAAACGAAAAACGTAAAACGAAAAAGAAACTGCTGCTTGAATTAATTACTTGGCTACTGATTGGTTGATCAATTCGAACACTTGAACTATTTTTGTTTTCATCTAAATTTTTTTTTTTTTTAGTTAAATTATCTTCTCTAATTCTCTTTTCTATTTTCTATCTCGTTCAAAAAGCAGAGTGAGAAAAAATAGCTCTAATGTTTAAAAAACAAAAAATATATGACGGTAATCAATTTATTTGAAACAAATTCGTTTGTTGTCATTGAAAAAGGAGTTTAAAAATAATCATACTGATCAAATAAATAGGCAAGAAGAGGCGGTGCCTAAAAATAACAAGTGTCTAATGAAAATTGAAAATAATTTCAACTTAGAGGGAAATTAGCAAATGTAATGTTTTTTTCCGCGCGTTATAACATAATTAAATATGTAAATTAATTAATTTGATAATTTCTCTCCAGGATCAACAATAATTTCTGCCAATTTGCTTTTTTTGTATTATTTCCAATTTCTTAATGCCATCAAAATTAATTAATTTTTTTAAATTAATGGCAACAATTATAAAAATGAAAATTGTTCATTCAAATATCAGCATTACTTGTTAAATAATTAAAATGTTAATGCCATTGAAAAATTGTTGTCATTAATTAGAAAATTGTCACTAAAAAAATCTTAAAATAATAAAATTTTGAGAAATAAAATATTTCAAAATTTTATTATTATATACAAAATTAGAAAAAAAGAAATGAATTAATGAAAAAATGGCAAGTAAATATTGATGATATTTTTTTGCAATAGTAAGTGATAAATTTTCTTATCAGTCGTAGCTATCGTTTGCAATGCTGCTTAAATTTCAGTATTGCGTTCTTACTACCGTACATCTGAAACTTTTGCTTTTTTATCTTTTTTTTGCTCACAATAAAATTATACACGTTACCTTTTGAAGGAAGCAGCATTGCCATTTTTTAATGCATTCAAAAAATTTTCTAAAGTCCAAAAATTGGATTCAAATAATTTTAATCAGAACAGTTATTCCGTTGCAGAAAAAAGGATAAATGAGTTGTTACTTTACTTTTTCTTTAAGAGAAAAAGAAAAAAACGATAATTTCAGTTAATTCACATTATGCATGCATTTGAATCAATTATAAAATGAATTAAAATTTCGAAACAAAAAAAGAAAAGGTTAAACTATAATTAAGAGAAAGTAAAAAAGACAAATACATAATCAGTAACAAACAGAATCTATAAATGCTGATTTCGCCTGAAAGTTAGATGAATCAACCAAATATAGTATTACTTAAATGAATCAATAAAATATTATTAAAATTTAAATGCAATAACTCATGAAATCAGTATAAGAATTATTAAAATCAAGTTGAACCAATCAAACCATTAAACTATTACTGCATTTGAAATGAATCAGCTGATAAACTATATATATATATATATATTTAAATGCTCAAATGTTTGGCGAAAAAAATTTTTATTTATAGCTTTTTTGTTTTAGTTTAACAGCTATATAATGCTTCAACAACTGAAATGGAAGAAATGCGAACATTAATATTCATCATTCAAATCAATGGCTTCATCGTAATTATGAATCACCATAACGGTGAATAACTGTGATTTCATAATTTAAATGCTTTTGAAAATCGAAACTCCCCTTTTCAAATCTTTCATTTATTTAAATGATCATCCGAATTTCAGATCATTCAATTCATTTTAATGATGATATTTATGAAAAACGATGAGAAGGTTGAAAAAAAAACGGAATACAAATTGTGTATGTCTTTGATGTCTTGTCTTTGATCCAAGCAACAGAAAAGCTCTTGGCTTTGGCTAGCCAACGAGCAATATAGTGGAAGTGAGCTTTGATCAGGCTACCTTTTTAGATCTCTCTCGATCCACTTGCTAACTCTCCACGTAGGGGGAAACAGTGCCAACCTTGCAAAAAGGTTGCTTGGTTATTCAGGATCATTTCCCCGACTGTCATTTCTAAATACTCAAAATGATCAAAAGGAGATTATCATCTTGTCGTGCGGTCTCTTTGAAACAAAGTATACATTATTTGTTCATTGTTTTCAGACGATTCGCTCAAGCGTTTATCGTTGGATAAACATGACATTCGTTATCCCAATCGTCGTGGTTGCAAAAGATGCAGGTCTTCTTCCTTTTTTGGTTTTTTTTTCTTCGTAGTGGGATTAGGAGTGTGCCTTCATGGCTATTTGATTTAATTTGATGGATTGTGGTTAATGCTGAAGTTTCTCCGAAGTCGCTTCTGGAAATTTTAGGTTTGGGTGTGTGATTGAATTTCTTCAATTTGTATGGTCGAGATCTTTTGGCTTCTTTGCACTTGCTCATTCACCTTAATTAAGTTTCCAAGAGTCTTGTAAACTGACCAAGGTTCATCTTCATTTCTTTGGCTGATACAATATCCAATTCAGTAGTCTGCCCTCGATTTAGAAAAAAAAAAAAAAAAAATTTTTATACGAGAATGTTTTAAGCTTTCTTCTACACTTCTACTTGCCGGAGAATTCGTTCCATCGCGTCGACTGTTTCAATTCATTCCTCGTCATTTCTTTTAATAGCTTGTAATTCATTATATAATAGTTTATTTCTTATAGTTGATGATTTCTTCTAGAACTTCTAATTGCCGGCGAATTCGTTCATTGCTTCGACTGTTTCAATCCATCCTTTGTCATTTCTTTTAATAGTTTTAATTCATCAAATAACTGTTTCATTATAATCGATAATTTCCCGCATTTTTTTCATTAATACTTTTCGTATAATTTCGTAGTTTTCTGAATGTCGTAGCCTTCTACTGTCTGCAATGGCATTTCGAAAGGTAATTCATTTTTTGAATTTCTGGTATTGCCTGGGGATGTATGTAGTGCAGCATCGAAGCTGTTCCAGAATTCCCTCCATTGTCTTGAGTAACCCCACTGATGTAGATAGCGACAATGAAGGCAGATTGACCATCGTAGAAGTTCGTGTTCGTTTTACTAGTGTCTTCTTTGCGGTTGACTCTTACGATATAAATTCTGTAGCTTCGTTTCTATACTTTTTCAATGTTATTATTTCTTCCTTTCCTTCATTTATTAATTTAAATGTGCCTGTTTCCCCAAGTTGTTCTTTCTGCATCTCTTCTTTGGGTAGCACTAGATTTTCCTTATGTTCTTAGAACATTTGTTGTTAGCTGATTTCAGCTTCTGCATAATTCGAGACGTAATATTTTGACGTCAGTAATTTTCCGGATTTCATATTGAGCTTGGTATTTCATTGTGCTTCCTCGATCTGAAGGTGTGAAATCTATCGTTTTTGTTTCTTGAATAACCTCTGTTTGGCCAGTTCTAGATAGCCTCTCTTTGGCCGGTTCTATGCTTCTATTATATTGGAGCTATTATGTTCCAGAAGGCGAATTTCACGTGACTTCGCATTGGTTATAATAAGATAATGATAACCCGGTATAAAAGATTAACAAATATATTTCACCTGTTGTAAGAATTAAATAACAACGCTCGAAGATTCATATGAATGGTGGTGGTGGTAGGAAAACGATGGTATAAATTTTAGTATAATCAATGAAATGGGAGGAATTTGAGAATACACTATCGACCTCGTCCCAATTAACACAAAGCCAAAAGGTATCCCTTAATCTTCCTAATGGTAGTGGTTTTATATTTTATTGGTTATACGGAATTAATCACTGAGATTGGATGAAATTGTAAACTTTCTAACAGAATAGAGTTTAATGATTCTAACAGAGAAAGAATGTGTATTAAGATCATTAAACATGATAAATGTATATCGATCAAGTAAATCCTGAGCAATCGTGTGCTTAAAAAGAGAATGATAAAAAGCAGTGATAAACGAAGACGGTTCAATGTGCTTTCAAATACAAACAGTAGTAGCGGTGGTAAATGTGCTTCAATATCACTTTTTTTTTACATTAAATCTTCAAATTACAAATCATTAAAAATTTCTCGATTTATTTGGCATGTAGCCAAATAATTTTATGATAGAAATTTTGATTTTTCTAACAATTAAGTGTAGCAATCTGTGTATTGAATTATTTGCATCAGACAAAAAGTTTATTTCAACCAAAATATTTTTCACATGAAAATTTTATATTTTATTTCCAAACACTGCTCCCATTTTATTGATACGTAACAATATTTGAAGAATTAGTAAACAAAGTTCCACTAATGTCGTCGTCGTAAACTTGTTGCCAATGCAACTTTCTTGTAAGGTTGTGCCGTTCGCGTTTCATCCGGTTTTCCCTATAAATTAATAATCAATTTCTTAATCACTTATCAAGCTTTGCAACATAAATTTTCTTTCAAAAGTTCATTTTTCAAAAAGTTGAAAATTCTTCAAATTTCAATATGCCAAAATTTATTTTTAATCTTACCGTAGTACCAAGATAAATATCCCCCAATGGTTCGCTTTTTCCACCTGGAAAGGTGAAAGTGTAGTAATTAAGATGAAAGAGAAAAAAATGAAAATTTTATACACATTTAAACATATATCAATACCAAATTGGTAATTTAAATTAAAACATAAAATCAAAAAAAGAAACAAAAGACTATTTAGTACTTTATTGTTCCAAAATGAATCTCAATGAATTTACTTATTATCCAAACTATTATTCTATCTGAATAACATTTAACACTCAATCGCTAATTGCTAATTGAGTAATTTCAATTAGCAGCTAAAATTAGCTGAATTTACCTATCACTATCCACTTATTTGGCACTATTTCAGTTGTAATAATAAATTAATTTGAATTAAATAATATGAATTTAAGAAATTTATACAAATAAATATAAAATTATCTGATAAAAAATAATTTTAAAGGAGTTTGTACGTACATATCACGAATAATTAATATTAATAATAAAAAATATTTATGCTACGAAATTTTTAAAATTAATTCAGTTGACTTGCGAAATTCTCACATGCCAGTTATCATTGAAAAATGATTTTTTCATTTGAAATAACTATAAGATTCATCGTTCTAAACTTTTTTTATCTATGAGAAATGAGATGAATTGCTTAATTAATTTAATTAAACAGTTTTTGAAAATAATTGGCACAAATAAATGAACCATCAGGAGAAAGTTTCAATTGATATTTTATATCAATTCTTTTCATTGATATTTTATGATAATTACATACCACCATTTGGTGGATATATCGCTGGTGGATGGCTAGTAATTTCTGGCATTGTCACTTCGTAGAATTTTTCTGGTTCAGTTCTCCGATAAATATCTGTCGGTCCATTATCATCTCCCTCAACTTTATCCGTTGGCTGTTTGAAGTCATATGCACCACCAGCACCACCATTTCGCTTAGCATCGCGTTCCGGACAAGGACAGTATTCCGCATCAGCACCTAGGAAATAACGAATCAATTGCAAGAGATATGGAATTCATATAATCTCAAAAATTGAAATCTGAAATGGCTTACCCGTTATTCCTGGTTGTCCGATTGGCCCAGAAAAGCCCATCGGTCCTTCTGGTCCTGTTGGTCCACAGCGGCCGGGTTCTCCAGGTGGTCCTTAACAAATTTGTATTTCTCAAAGTGTTTTTCATCGATTGAAATTCTAAAAGTTTTTCAGCTTATTGGAAAATTAATAACTACCTATTTCTCCTTCATCTCCTCGTTCGCCAGGTGCACCCTGATCTCCTTCCGGTCCTACTGGTCCAGTTTCGCCTTTTTTTCCAGGTGGGCCACGATCATACTGATAACCGTCTTGCCCAGGCTCACCTGTTATAAAGTATTATTTTATCATGTCAAATTAAAAAACTGAACAAAAAATCTGAAATTATTCAAAACTTAATTCTTTGAAAATCAATTCTTCCATCATAAATTCATTAAATTAAATTTAATGAGTAGAAGCAACAGAAGACATGAGAACTTCCATGTAACTTTTAAAGCGATCATATTTTGAAATATGCCCTAATTCGCTCACCATTTTCACCAGGAGGTCCTTGTGGTCCAGGTTGACCAATATCACCTTCAGGTCCTTCTTCACCAGCCGCTCCATCACGTCCTTAAAAACAAGCAGATTTCTAATAATGTCAATCAAAGCTATATTATTCCACAATATCATCTGTTACAGTATTTGAAAAGGAAAAAAAAGGTTAATTGTAGGATCATTGCAGAAAGCCTAAAACGGTTAACTGCCAATAGTTGAAAAGAAATAAATGCTAGAAATAATTTATTAAAATAGCCGGGAAGAAATAAACCCATTTCTATACCTATTTAATTCTTAAACAAATTTTGTATTTTGCAAGAAAAGCGAAATTTATTTACCAGGCATTCCAGGTTCCCCTTTTTTGCCCAATGGCCCATGAGGTCCTCGCTTTCCTTTATAGCCCGGCAGACCAGGTCGTCCTGGTGGACATTGTGCACATGCACCATCTTTTGGACTCTCAAAATATCCCGTAATGCCTTCTTTGCCAGGTAACCCATCCATACCATTCTCTCCTGTGATTTGCAAAATACTTTAGATTATTGGTATAATGTTTAATTTTGATAAATTTCAAATAATATTAATATTTTTTTTTTAAATTTATAACTTATAATTTTTAAATTTGTGTTTATTAAAAACAAAAAAGAATAATGATTGAACATCATTAATAACCTCTTTCACCCGGTTCACCAGGTAGTCCAGTTGGTCCTCGAGGACAGCCATTTTGATGTTTCCCACCACCACCACCAACACCATTCCCTTCTCCACCGTATCCATTTCTACCATCTTCAGCGCCCTTTCCGCCATCATATTCTTGTCCATTATCATCTACGAGAAATTTAAAAGTTGAACAACAATTCAAAAAAAATGTTTTTCTTTGAAAAATTAATCTTAGTAAAAAAAAAATTAAAGAATAAATTTGACAGAAAATTTGTTCGGATAATAAAAATTGACAATAAACAATTAATGAATGGATACATTGATTCTATTTGAACCTAAATTTCATGAATTCTAAATTTTAAATTCCATGAAAATAATCCAAGAAAATCTCAAATTTACTAACTCACATTGATTTGATCTATTTCGTCTTACCGAACGAGTTAAGCGCAACTGATAACTTTGTTGCGTTAAATAATGCCAAATATTATTTGACATTACTTGATACTCTTCACGATGTAATGTTAATTCTTCCTCCATTTGTGCTATATCATTTAACAATATAGGAAAGATTATAATTAGTACAACGAATGCTATGCCACATACGGAAGCTGCAATAGTAGCAGGACCATGCAAACGATATTGGTGCATTTTTCTGCAAAAAAAAAAACAAAAAGAATCATAGCAAAAAATTAATTTACGAATAAATTGAAATTATTTATTGATATGTTTAATTTTAAAATATTTTCAAATTAAAGAAAAAGAAGTTAGAAATTTAAAACAAAAAAAAATTTCAATATTTTTACAAAATCAAAATTATTCATTGATATGTTTAATTTTAAAATACTTTCAAATTAAAAGAAAAGATTAGAAAAAGTTAGAAATTTAAAATAAAAAAAATTTATTATAGTTACACACTTCTAAAAATTTCACTTGAATATCGATTCTTAAAATGGAAAAGTAATGTGAAACTTGTAATGTGATACAGTGTTTAAATATTAAATTGAATCAGGTGATATTAGGGCACTTTTTCAACCTTTTTTTTTTCCACTTCCACGCCATTCGCTCTTTCTTAATCTTCGTTAAGAAATGAACAGAAACATTTATTCAGTTCAGTGATTAAATCATTAATCAGATTATATCGGTTTTTTTAGTTCTTGTTTTCCACCACTTTTGCTCAATTTATCCTTTCTCCAGTTCACATTTTTCCTGAAATCTAATTTCTCCTGAAATGACACAATTAAATGACCGGTAAGTGATCAGATAAGTAAATGACACACATAAATGACTGGTAAGTGATCAGATAAGTGAGGAAAAACAATTACAGTGAAAAGAAAACAAAGTCGAAAGATCTAAAAGAATATATTTCGGGCAAAATTCCTCGTTTCAGAAATTAATTTTTTGGACTACCAAAAAAAAAAAAAATTTGAAAATGAAGCGAAAAACAATGAATCAAATTTGTCAAATGTTTTTCGGATAAAATCAAATGTCGAAATTTACCTTTGAAAAGGTGATATATTTTTGAAATTTATTGGAATATTTTTGAAAATGTTGAAAAATGTTTGAAATTTGTTGAAATTTTCTTAAAAATGCTAGAAGCTGTTACAGAAAAAAAACCAAAAAAAAGGCTTCATTTTCACTTAATCATTTTTCAATTTCTAAATTTAATAAGAAAAATGAAATGAATTAAGAACAAAAAGAGCAAAAAAAAAAGACGAAAAACGAAGCTTTTCTTTTCGTTAAATTTATAAAAAAATTAATTAAAAAAGTTAATTTCAACAAAGAACCGAAACGATCAGTTATTTTTCTTTTCATTCTTGTTTTCTTTTTTTCTTATTATGAATGAATGAAAAAAAAAAGCATTAAAATAAAAGACTGAAAAATGGAAAACAAAAAAATTGGATAAATAAAAAAAATGAAATGAATTACAAAAAAAAAAAAAATAAAAAAGAAACACAAAGAAAATTTTCTGAATTAGGTCAATCAAAATTCGTAAATTTGTTAATAAATCGTTGAAGTTTTTTTTTTGTGATAAAAAGAAACAATAGATATATTTAAAAAAAATCAGATGACATTACGACAATATTGGTGATATCTTAAATGCAAGAAATTAATATTAAACTAAAATTGAATTGGTTCATGATAAATGGAAATGCAGTTTACAAATTGATATACGCAAAAAAAAATGAAATGAAATATTTTCATCAATTTGAATTATCTGAATCTATTCTTCTTTTTACAAATGAATTTAATTTCATTCTTTTCATTTTGCTTTTTCTTTCTGTAATTACGAAAGAAAAAAATAAAGACTTATTTGAACAAAATTAATTCAATAAATCAAAAAAGAAAAAAATAATTTTCAGTATTATCTGTTATTATTAAAGGATTTGTGAAAAGAAAAGATTCAGAGAGATCTTTCGCTGAAAGGATACAGGTTTTATTTACAATTTATTATTACTCGTATTATTCCACAAAAAAAGATCTCATAATTGCAACTGATGAGCAATCATTAATGATTCATTAAGCTGTTAATAACTACCTTGAAAATGGTGGACAGGTAAATATAGGAATTAAAAATTATAATTATATGCGAAATTGGATTCGATTACGGTTCAATTAATATTTGCACTGAACAGGGTTTTACGAAGGCCTTGAAAAGTGAAAAAGCTTTTCCGGTTAATGGCTAGAAATGTAAATATGGGAATTGAAAATAGAATGATCATAAAATGGATTTCATTTGCTCAACTAGTATTTTAATACGTTTCGATATTAATTTCTAGTTTTTGATTAATTCAACTGATTAATTATACCGCAGTATTGAAAATTTCGTTTCGAAAAAGAAATTTATATTTTTATCTTCGTTAACTTCGGTTTTTTTCTTCAATTTTTTATTTTAAATCATGTATTATTAAGAAATTTGAATTACTGTAAAGAAACAAAGAATGGAAGAGAGAAGGAAGCAAAAGTTTGAAGAAAAGTTTCCTTAATTATAATTTAAAAAAAAAAAGTCAGAAAGTGAAAAAAGCTGAAAGTTTGAAATTTTTTTCACTTTACGAATTTAACTAAAATTTATTCAAATAATTTGATCATTACTTGAGTGTTCAGTGTTGCAATAATAAGGATTGAACTATTTTAAACGATGCCAATGATTACGTAATCTCTTAGAGGAACTTAGAGGAAGCTAGCAATCAGATGATGAAAAATGAAATGAAAATGCAGTGTGCATAAGCTAAACGATTTTAGCAAGATATATCGGGAATTTTTCCTAAAATATAGCATAAACAACAGCAGTAGTATCATCATTAAAATGTTTTGTGCTAAAAGTTTTATTTTTTAATTAAGATTAATTTTTCAATGCTTAGCAAGCAATTTGCCAAATTTTGATCAAAAAAAAAAATTAAAGGAAAAATTCCAATTGTAATTATTATGGCATTTTTTGATGCTAATTTTCGAAAAAAAATTGAATTGAATTTACATCACATCAAAGTGTAACCGTTAGAGATCATCCTCAAAGGTCAACAAGCAATAGCTCAAACACTTTTTTTTTTTGAATTTTTGAAGAACAATAAGGTATTCAAGTATTGAATTAATTCTTCTATTAACAAAATGTATGTGAAATATTTATAGCATTTATTTTTCCAATAAAAAAAAATTCATGAATATTCATAAAGCACTTAATGTAAATATATCAATGATATGTGCTTTGTCGCATGTTCGAATGTTCACGCATAACACGCAACTCTTACGTATCGACATGTTACTTACATAAATGGTAATTGTACATAAACCAGTTTCCGGAACAACAGAAGGATTTTGAATGTTGAATAGCGGCGGTAAGCAGGATTTCCAGATTTCAGTAACAGAAATGTTGCCCAGATTTGTTAAAATTACTTTTCATTTTGTTACATTTCGTAAATTTCGCAATTATTAAAAATATTAATACTTGTTAATTGATGAGCATTAAAATTAATACCATAATATGATAGGAAAGTAAAAATTCATTTGTTATGACACAAATCTACGAAAATGACCCGTTATTTTGACCCATTTTTATCAATAAAAAATTTATCAAGTTACAAAATCAAAATTCAATATGGTAACATTATGAAAACAGAGAAAAATATTATTTAAATGAAAATAGGGATGTTATATTTATACTACGTATAAGCAATTTATAATGATCATCCTTATTTATGCTTACATTGTTATATACTATCAAATTCAGTATCGATTGTAATGTAAGCATCGAGAATACTTATCATTTCAGCAAATAAAATTCATTACTTTCATCTTTGAGCTCCAATTTTGAAAAAAAAAAATTCTAGTTTTGAAGCAATTTTGAAAAAAATTCTTTGAGCTCCAAATTTTTTTTTTAAAAAAATTGAATTGTTGGTGTAGAAAAAATCAGCGTAAGTCTGAAAGTTCAAACAATATGTGCAATATTTTACTTTAATAATCCATGATAACGATGGAGTGTGTCGTGATGAGAATTTTAATCATAAATTTAGTAAATCTAAAATGAGAAACTGTTAAATGTTTAGACAATACATTTCTGCTTTTTGCTATTACAATAAATTATTAAAAAGAATTTTAATAAAGCAAAATCTATCATCGGCTAGCATATTATTTCATGAAAATACTACCAATGATTTGTTAACATATACCGTGTAAAATAATTCATACGTCTTGCAAATATATCTTCTATTCAATATCATCTCATTATGCTTAACTTGAAACAATAATACCGAAAAAACTAATTAACAAGAGAACAACAAAATACTGAAACAGCATAACTACATGCACATTCGTGCCTGGATAATAATATAACACTTTAATAACGAGTGAAATTTCAACTTGAAATGGTAACTTATTTTCCTTTTAAAAAATATAAACCGTTAGGTACAAAGAACAAAGATTAAGTGCAATAATAAAAGATTCAGTTTTGCAACTGTTTTTCGAAAATAGTTAAACAGAAAAAATTAACTAGTTTCCTGTTTACTTTCCGTATCATAATTATAATATCGTTCGATTTCTTTTCGCAATGGTTCATAATCACTCCAATCGTATTTAGGTTTCTTTTTCATTAATATTTCTGGCAGACCACGTGCTCTAATTGATTCCGTTTCCTTCCATATTTTGTAATCTTGTTCTGTATCCAGGATATTCGTTATAATACAAAATGGAATTGATATCATACCAGCAAGCCTGTAACAATAAACATTCTATTTTTATTACTTTCAGTTATGTCCTTTATAGGTTGTTCGACGTTTTATGTATTATCTCCATGAATAAAAGATGAAAAAATATAATCATTAAATTACTGCACTTATCAAATGTTAAACATTACTATATTGATAATATGTTAAAAAATTTCTTCTGAAAGTTCATTAAAAGAAAAAAATTTCAATTTTTCTTTTGTGCAAATATTCAATTCTTACATGCCAGCACGTGGATTTCCTGTAATACCATAGAGAAATACATTTGCCAGAGTGAAGGTAATTACTGTTGACAAAATAGTAACTGGAAATCCTGGATCAGCTCGAATTTTGTCCTCAAAACAATATACATATATAATATTTATAATTAGTAAAACAATTTAAGATAAAAGCTACTGCTAATTAAAAGAGCAACAAATGAAAAAAGTAAAATAATAATTGAAATAAGTGGAAAAAAAAACAAAATAAAATAGAATTAAAAAATTGGAAAAGTAATGAAATATTTTTTAAAGAATAAATTCAACAAAAACTGGTGTTAAATTATTGTTTCATCCGTTGCATTATGATATTCCTCTTTTGCCCAAATAATTCAATCTTCAAGTTATTAAGTTATTAAAATTTAACCTTTAAGCCAATTTTACGCATTGGTTGAACAACTTCTTTGATCGATTCATCTTCTGTGGACATCCTTTAAAATACTTTTTACAACAACTTTTCCGTAAAAATGATCTGAAAAAAATTTGACAATCTCAAAAAAAAAAAATCTAATTTTCGATATTACTATGCAATATCAATGCTAATTATAATACAACGTATATATTTAATTAAAAGGAAAGGATAAGTAATGCATTTTAAGGACCTTCAAAACTTTTTCCTTTTTTTTTTTAATTCTATAAAAAAGTTCAAGCTAAAAAAATTAGTAACATAGAATATTAAACATTAAATTTCAAAAATAACCATATATTTGCTATTGTGTAAAGAAATTTCGATATAATTTAAATACTACTTGATTTGAGATAAAACTACTGTAGCTTAATTGTAATTAAAGAATATAAAAAACATAATCCACAAATTTTGCAATGAAACATCTATTATAAAATATTTCACTTAAAAAAAAATGCAAGCATAGTATAATTTAACACACTTCTCTCCAATCATAAAGATAGCAAATGTAGGATATTTCATTAATGTTTTTTATATACTGTTTTGGTAGTTTTCTGATACTGTTTTGGTAGATGTAAAACTAATTCCTACTGTAAATGCTATCTATAATATCAATATATTTTTGTTGTTATTAACGAATGATCACTGTGAATCATTATTGCAAACTTTTTATTGAATTATATATAAATGAAAGGAAAATAATTAAAAATATATCAATGAAATTAAAAAACAAAACCATACAATCTGTTATTCCCGAATAGTAGTAGCAAAACAAAATATATCAAATAATGGCATTTGTTTCTCACGAAATATAGCTCTATTCCTAGATTAATTAATCTCTTCCATATGACTGCTAAATACCGAAGCTTTCTATCAAGGCTGATGATGAATAAAAAATCCTAAATTATCTTTGAGCAAGGAAGCTAATAAAAAAAAATATTCTTCCACGATATTTTGCTTCTTGTTTTTTTTTTTTTTTTTAGACAGCACTTTACATCTTACCCATCACTGAAATCTGAGAAGGAATAAATCACCAAGAAGAAATGGGAAATTAAGATAACAGTTAAAAATTTTTTAAAAAACTGAAATGAAAAAATCATTTCCTAATTTAGCAACTAGTACTGTGCCAACTCGATAACGTAGCTATAATGAAAGTAATTTTACCAAGTAATTGACTGGAATAAGACAATTAGCTTGAAGTATCAGTAAAATATGAAGAGGAAAATGAACACATTTTGTATTGTCGCAATCTAAGGGAAATTACTGTCATTTCAAACATATGTCGAAGAAAAGGTGATCGGGGAATAGTTTTTTTTTTTAAATATCAGAGTTAATTTCTTGTGAAATCTTAGAAGCTTCACAGAAAGGAAGTAAAGAGTGAATATTGCAAGAAATAAGCATAAAAAATTACACCTTATTATCCCGCTTCCCTGAAAAACAGAAGCAAAGCTTCGGTTGTTAAAATGCCGATATGGGCCACAGGAAAAATTACACTGCATTTAATAGACAGTTTAGAATAAACCGTTACTTTTTTCTTCGAAAATGAAATATGAACTTTTCATGAACACTGAAAACTTCATTAGTAAAAAAACATTAGCGAAATAAAATTGGAACAGAATTAACAAGGAAAAAATTTCTGAGCCTTAATATTAGATTTGAAGACTAAGTTCATGGCGGGGAAAAAAAAAGAAGTAACCTAATAAATGAGAAAATTCCAAAACGAAAAAATCTCTACTGCACTAAAATCTAAATAAACAGATAAATAGCAAAAAAACGAATAATAATAACAGGCATCGAATGCAGAAATACATCAAGCAAAATGATAAAACCAAGCAAAAAATTAAATGCCAAATGAATGACTTGAGAATAAATATCTCCTTCAAATGCAATCCAAATAAGAATCTCGAAGATTTTTTGAAATCATTTTGAAATTTTTGAATTCAGACTTCTCAAAAAAGTTTAAAAACAGTGCCATTCTATATTGTATCCTTAATTTTGAAATTCGATAAACAATTTTTTCAAAGAAAACATATGCAAACAAGTCCATCGAGAAACAATCTGTCTGATCTTTAACAGAAAATGAATCATTTTTTTGTTGAAACGGACAAATTTTTTCTTAATTAGACATCCATTCTTTTTCTTTTCTGCTGTCACAAAAAAAAAAAAAAAAAAATTGAGGAAGAGAAGGCACTCTCTGCTAACTGCTACACAAAAACAAACAGAAATGAAAGTGGAGACAAAAAGAACGGCTGCCAATTAACAAATCAACGAAAAATCAAAATCTTTGAAAAGCATCTGATCGGCATCAGTAATTGGTCGCTTGTCCTTTGCTGAGGAAAAGCGTGGTGTTTCTTTCGTGAATTCTTCATCAAAATTGCTCACATCCTCCGAATTCTTCTAAAAATATTTTTTTTTTTTATGGAGGAAGATCCATGAAACTGAATTGATATTCTTGATCATCAATCAGAATTGCTTGATCGAATTAGTTATAAAAGATAAGTATTTGAAGAAACAAAAAATAAAAAAAGGGATCCACGTACGATTTGTGGAACAAATTTCGGCTTGATTTCTTTGTTCAACAGCTTATCCCAATCCCAATTCACATGCTGAAATAGTTTAAATGCAATACTGTTTTAAAATACTGTTTGCTCCGAGCACTGAGCAGAGCAATGAAACAAGAAACAGTATGCGATACTTTTTTAAAGTACTCATGTCTAGCAGAAATCAACTCGAAAAAGAGGAATTTGAAAATTGAATGAAGCTAATTTTGATTTGATGCTAATTCTGACTACATTGCAATGTTGGAAAAAAATTTCAACTTGAAGAACCTTGAAGAATCGTTGTTGCTTTACTTCGAGAGCATCATTCTGTCCAGAACCCAATCGTTTCTCAGGATTCTTCCGCATAAGCTGAAACAAAACTCACGACTTTTCTCAGAACTTTCTCAAGACTCTACATGAATTTGCATTGAAATTCCGTACACAGGAAAACATTATAGTAAGAACTATATTAATAACTTATGCATTTATCGCCATTTCTTTTGCTCTACTGATATAATGAAACAGAGCGTATAAAAAAACTGATTCTTAAACGGAAAACTAATTCTTATATGTATCCTGAAAAGCAAAAAAAGAACGTCATAAAGGGCAGAATAAAAAAATTTTCCTGAAAAAAAAATAAAAACTTGATTGAAAATTTATCTAATATTAGATTAGATATCATTAGCAGCATAACTATAAAATGATAATTTTCTGCATTTTATTCGCTAATAAGAGTCCGCAATGTACGAATCACAAAATTTTAAAAACGTAAGAAAAACTTACTCGTCTCATGATTGAAATACTTTCAATAGAAAGGAAACGCGGATAGCGTACATCATCATTTACAATAGAATCGAATATCTCCTCCTCATCTTCACCGGAAAACGGTGGCTGTAATCATTTCTGTGTGCATATTTATGACTGACAATACGATTCTTCAAAATAACATGGCAACTAAACATTTTTTCTTTTAATTTCAAAACTTCGAAAATAAGCTTCCCAAATTTATATATTACAATTTGTTGAGACAAATATTTATAATTAACAAGAAGAATCGAAGATCACACTTACCTCACCCACCAGCATTTCGAATATTAGCACGCCAAGTCCCCACCAATCAATCGCACGAGTATAACTACTCTCAGTCAATACCTAAACAATGGAAAAGATTTTTTTAAACATAGCTAGATAGAGAAGCATTTTTGTCTAGTGATAAGAAGCTATTACAACTTTTCCACGTCGATCATCTACGGTCATGTCCTGCATGCAGTCTGACGTGACCGAGAGATTAAGTAAAGTTAATGAGAATTACTACGGATAGTGGCGATGCGGAAATAATAATCAGAAAACATTAAGCAATAGTATATTTACAAAAAGATCTTCCTTGAAAAGCGTTATAAAAAAAATTAACAATGACCAAACCTCAGGTGCAAGAAATTCCGGAGTACCACAAAACGTTGAAGTTCTATCAGCTGGCCCCATACCTTCCTTACACAAACCAAAATCAGCTAATTTCACATAACCTTCTCGATCCAGCAATAGATTATCCAATTTGAGATCTCTACAAAGAAAAAAACCCATGTATATTTAAGTTTATATTCTTTCAGGAGAATCTATGCGAACTTTTTGCTTCTCACAAATTCTTTTAAATTAACCTTAATTCTTCAGTTTCTTCTCCATACAACATCTAAACATCTTATTTCAAACTATACTCAGTAAATGTACTGTGTTAAATTCATGGAAATTTAAAAAAAAGAAAAAAACTTTTTACCATCCCAGTTATTCTCACCTATAAATGATGTTATTTGCATGCAGGAATTCAAGTCCTAACAGAACACAGGATGCATAAAAACAGCTTCGTTCTTCGGTGAAAATATCATCATGTATGTGACGCATCAGATCACCACCCATCGAATATTCCATAACGAAGAAAACATGTTCCTTTGATTGCATGCATGCAAAAAGATTCACAAGGAAAGGATGACGATGAGATGTTGCAATCTGAAATGAAATAAGTACAATAATTTGCAAAATTTCATTGAAATTCACAAAATAATTTCAGAAACGATCTGTTTCTAATGACTATAAGACTAAAATTTCAATCTAAAAATATCAAATAAAGTCCTGAATAACTTAAAACATCAATAAGATCATAGTGAAATAATTATGACAAGTAAAAAATCAAACTGAAAATGGTAAACCAAACCTCGAAAATCCTTTTCTCAACCATCAATGATTCCACTTCATCACGACCAAGTACATCACCCTTTTTCAGCACTTTCAACGCATAATATTCTCCATTCCCGCTATACTGAGCAAGGATAACCTACAATACAATTCAAATTTTTCAAAATGAAATGATTTTTTTCAGATTATGTAGCATTCAAAAGAAAGAAGAAAATAGCATAAAAATATTACTGTTCCCAAAAGATTACTGATACAGCAGCAACAGAAAATACTTTTAATAAGCTCAGACTAAGCGTCACCTTCTAGAAACCAGTGAACATATACTATATCTTCTTCTATTCCTATCCGTACTCATAATTACTTCGTCTCCCATTCCGTTTCTCTTTAAGTATTACATAGACCATATACTACGACTGTCACAAAGCTCCACTTTGTTTTTATATTTAAAACAAACTTTTCCAAAGTGCCCTCTTCCTAAAACAGAAACAAGATGAAATTTCTCGATCGTAAGAGTGAAGGAGGACATAGGTGAAGTGATTCGTGATGTTTTTCTATGTATTAGAGGTGGCGGCTTAGATGTTGGTAAAGGTGGTGGAGATTCGATATGAGGTGCTGCAATTTCAGTTTTCGGAGATTGTCGCGATGGTATCACTGGTGGGATCTAAAAACAGTACTTTCTTTTTAATAAATCACTTTTGAATCTCTTGACTGTTTATTCAGTAGATGTATTTAGTTCCCAATGATTTTCCCCCTATTCTTCTGAAAAAGCAAAATGTAGGAAGTCCAGCACATTTAATTACCACATACTTGACTTGATCAATGTCTATTCCGATGAATAGAAAAAAGTAACGAATACCTTTGGTTGTTCAAGGACTCGTTGGTTTTGCTTTGATTTCGAGATTTCTAAACTGTTCCCAGAACGTACAAAACTAGGAAGAGGAGGGCGTGTTGGACGTATATGACTATTTTCTGGTGGAAACAATCCAGAAGTTGGTGGAATTAAAGTTCGATCTGCAGACAAACGTGATGGTAATGTGTGAGCAGTTTTTGACACTGGTGGTAAAGTAGCTGTAAGTAAGAAATTTTTGGCATTAACTAGTAATGATTATCATCGTTGATTTACTCCAGATAATTAATTTAAAACCTATAACCCAAACCTCACTATATAGAAGATAGTCAATATCTTTGTTATTAAAATAAGTGGAAATATTTCATGAATTAAATTAAATCTAAAGAAGTTTGTTTATTAAATAGAAAATAACAGCAGTTACCAGTAGTTGTTGTATTGGTGATAGCAGAAACATATAAACCACCGTATGTCGGGCTTGAAACTGGCTCGATACTTTCATTCGACTGTGAACCTCCGAAATGCTTCATTAAGCGACTCCATGCGGCAACACCAAGCTGTTTCTTCGCGCTCGCTATTTCTTTCCTTTCTGAAAGATGAAATAATAAATCATTCTTTTAAATATAATGCATTCCACTACATTCACCTAAAAGAACAGCAATGAAAGGAAAAAAATTGAATATCGGTAAGAATTATGGCAAGAATTTTCGGAAGATTCCAGTAGGTCAGAAAAGTACTACCAGATAGTTTGGCCACTTAAATTTAGCTATCCAATGCTACTAAACTGAACAGTGAAACAAAATGCAGTAACAAATAAAATTCTGCGTCACTTAATGGCCTATCAAAAAGTGTAGTCACCGAAATTTGCATAAAATTAATTAGATATACAAGACTGTAGCACTGTGGAAATGTGTTAGAATTATGCCATTTCAGATGACATCAATTCGGAAATACACTCTCAAGTAAACTTAAGAAAGAATAAAAAAAGGGACATTATTAATAAAAATTAAAAAGCTTCTAAAATATACCTTTCACTCTGAAAAGGCGCTTCTGTCGTTCAAGCTTAGGCTTCCTGCTAACAACTGGATTCAAATATTTGAACTGAAACGTAAAAATTATTCGTAGCAATAAAACACAAACAAACGAGATGTAAAATAACTAAAATTATAAATTGAAATCTGAAATAAACCGCTAATTTATATGATACCTGTATAATAATTTATTTTATAATTTATATAATACTTTTATTCATGCTATTCTCAACTGACCTAAAAGAATGAATCGAGCTAAAGAATGATTATTTCATAAAGCATAAAAAGAATTAGTTGGTGCAAACCTCAGCGAACAAATCGCCCTGAGGTTCAAGATTTAGCACCATGCCAGCTCGCTCCGATGGTTCCACTATATCACCCAGTTTGACAACCGTAAATGCACAAAGTGAGCGCCAATCACGATATCGAATTTCAATTTCTAGTTCTTTTGACTGAAAATGCATCAACATCAATAGAGAATTTCTGGAGGAGAAACAGTTAATTTTGCAAAGACGTAAAATTCCCACCTCTTTAATACATTCAGTTATACTTTGTCTTTACTTAAAAAAAGCTCACTATAATACCATTTCTATTTTGAATTGTTTACCGCGTTTTTGTTCCCTGACGTGCAAAAAAATCTATGATGATCAATTATTTCAAATATTCAAATTCTAGCAAATCAAAACAAACTCTATCTAAATCGATACTGAAGTGTTGATCCCATGCTTGCTGTGAAATTGGCCGTGAATCAGTGCAAGCTACTTCACGACTGTCTAGCAAAACTGTTGCCATAACTTCATCATTTGGTGAATATTTTGTTGTTGCACTAAAATATACTTTTGGACCGTACATTTGAATAATTTTAATTTACTCAATATTAGTGCTAAACACTGCAGGATATTATAGAAAATCATTAGTAATGGAGAAAAATAATATTATAATATTATAGAAAACCATTAAATGCAATGTAAGGAGCGTTATGATCAAAACATGAGAAATTAGCTACAGTTTCCAATTTGAAAATTCAACAGAAGTGGTGCTATTAATATATTACAGAAAATGAACAAACAAATCATTAAATAAATGAGTAATAGATTTCAAAATCTAAATTCACTCAGAAAACTCTTAGAATAAGTTTAATTTCAGCTAATTAATTCTATTCCGACAATTAATTAACTTTCAATGGTGATAGCCATCTTTTTTTTTTTTTTTTTTTTTAAATGCAGAACCTTTGCAATTTTCCAAGCTAATTAGAATATGCAGGAAAAACACATTGATAAGAGTATTAAACGACAGTAATTAGATTGCAGATTAATTAATGATTCCACTAGTAATATGGTCTGGAACTTATACAGCAAAGTAAAAGTAAGACTTCAAACAAGTGCAATGATTATTCTTGATAATTGATATCAGCAACCTATATAGCAATCGTTAAGTGTATTTCTTTCTCTACCAGTATATGAACCTAAAGTCTAAAATCTGAAATATCGAAAAATCACCGCGCGGATAATCATGCAATATCATCCATTGGAAAGGGCTATGAATAAATGAGGATCATCTTCGTTATATGGGCAAAAAACTATCTCATTCTTGGGAGGAATGTTAAGATACATCAGATACAGATAATTCAAGCCTCAGTCTAGAATTCATTATTACTGCTACTATATATATATATGTTTTTTCGAAAAAAAAAAACTAAAAAAATGCTCGTATTGACTGAACATTATTCAGCAATATGTGACACGTTAAATTTAATAAGATAATAAAAGTTAGTCATTAATATAATATCTATAGCGACAACTAGGATAATGAAACAATGTAAGATAACTTTTAAATAAAAAATTGATAATATGTGAGAGTTAAAAATGTGAAAATTTGGTGAGCATAACGTACAGCGAATCGGGCGTTGAAGCGTACGAATAACACCAAACTGAAGAAGACCTTGCCCTAAAATACATCATTGTGTGCTGAATAAGGGACCGTACAAAGAAGTTAGTAAGTTCTGCACAAAAAAAATTAGCGATTAAAAAAGGAAAAAAACAAATATACATTCGTGAATAAAAATAAACTGACAATCAAAAATTGATGGAATGAATAATTTGAATTAAATAAACAGAATTCAATAACAGTTTGAAATAAAAACATCTGGCATCATTTTCTGCACATAAGAAGTTACAGTACTCAGTAATAGAATCGTCTATTCAATTTTAATGGATCTAAAAAAAATCCTGACAGTGTTATATGTAAGGAAATCTTGGTTCACCAAATTTCTCACGAAAAAACTTTCCATTGTTAGAATTTCTCTTCTTAATTTGGCTTTTACAGCAGGCTTTTTACAGCTTGTAAACATACCGAAATACCTCATTTCAAGTGATTTTTTCCGCATGTTGTAAGATAAGCAAAGAGAAACTGATTACAAAGTGCTTCAATATAATCTTTAAATATTATCAAGTTGATCTCAATAAACTGATGTATAAACATGAAACAAAGCAAGACAAATGACTATCAACTCAATTATTTTCGGAAAACCAAAGTTTAGTTTTGTTTAATATTTTTTGTAATTTCTACTCAGATCCTGTTTCATTTGACTCAAGATATTTCATTTAACTATTTCATTTATACTCATAACGCTGAACCGTAACCATACAAAAGCTTCAGTTAAAATCAGCCAAGAACAAATTTCGTTACTGAAGCAAAATTTGTGAAATTAGTGTATGAAAACTTTTATTCTCAAATTTGCCATATGTGACAAAATCTGATTTTTTCTCGTGTTTTCTTTTGTCAGCTAGCAGATTAAATTCATAATTTAAAACTAGTAAAATGGACCACAAATATCGATCATAAATGTAAAAAAATAATTTCTGAGCTCATATTCAATCTCATTAGCCTTTTAAATACAGATGTCCAAAATTGTTGAGTTTTACTTCGGGCTTTTCAAATCTAAACAGAGCGAAAAAAGCATACCTCAGTGTTCGTGTGCCACCTCCACGTGTGTTACGTGCTTTCTGTGTGAAACTAGACAGACTATCACCACCAATTGCTACTAAAGATGACATTTCTGTTCGCGGTAAAAGACGAGGTATGTCCACCATTAGATTTTGACAACCAATTAACCTCAAAATAATCGATGCTTTAAAAACAAATATATTCAGAAAATGAAATTTAATGCTTTCTTCCTTCTTTCTGCCCAATATTTTAGTTTTTTCTTAGCTACGAACAAAGAGAAAAACACCATAAATTATAATTATATCAGGCTTAACTTTTACCTCACTTCCAGACGTCCGCTAACAGCCAATGATGGTAATGCCCAAACCCGTTTCATTGAAAGCGTTAGACGTGGTAGACTTACAGATTTTGAATCATCCTGAAAAAGAATAACTGACATATTGAACAGATCAAGGACTAGCACATCAATAAATATTAATGAATAGCATAACAATAACATAACTTCTGCAACTGACTAGAAATTGGCTCAAATTTCTGTGTTGCTTACATAGGTATAGAGTGAGTGTTCTATACAACAACCGCAGACGATTTTATATCAAACATGAAAAAAGTGATCAAAACAATAGCTTTATAATGTAGCCACTTTAAACATTTAAATTTACTCACTATTCAGAGGTTTTCAAAAATTAAGAAAATCATACTCACGCAAAAAAGGCGCACATTAACTTTCACATATTTTACAAATAGAAATGTACAATTAGAGATAATTGCATCTTAGCAAAGGGAAATTTAATTTCAATTATTAAGAATGCGATGTTGACAATGAATTTAAATCTTTTGCAAGTGAGAAAAGGGATAAAAAAAGATATATTGCAAAATGACTGAAATTAAACCTGTAGTGGACTTCCAGGAGCAGAGCTCGTCGGATTAAGTGTTCCATCACGACGATGATGACGACCCGTTAAAGGTAAACGTTCCGATTCCAAAATTGCATCACGAATTTCATTTTTTTTCGGTGAGTCATTTGGCAACCGTGCACTAGAAGCATTAAAAAGACTTTCCGCTGATTTATAAAATTGTTTTATTATTATCCCGAAAATAATGATAAATTTATACACTGCAATCATAGAGGAAAAAAATTCCACATATTTTTAAAATCGAGTTTGCGAATGCTGTATGAACCCAACAGACTATCAACGGTGTTGGATAAACCCAATCACGAACTAACTGGCCATTAGTACATATTTTAGAGAGCAGAATAACACCAGAATAAGCAACAGAACATTACAAAAAAATATGAAATTTTTCAATGAATAAATTTGAAGTAAGTGGTCACCTGTACTTGGCTAAAGCTAGTCGTATAAGATCAAGCTTTTCCTCGGACTGCATCTGATTGTCAACAGCTTGCGAAAGACTCTTTCCATCACTCTTTTTTTGACTGCTTAATATTCTGAAATGAAAATTAGTTAATGAAAAACAAAGAGACATTATATTTCGTTCTAATTTACTCAATAAACATTAATTAGTTCTTTCTCCTTCTACCTAATCATATTTCGAGCTCCCTCGGCAATTGCAGCTTCTTTGCGAAGCCTAAATAGAAGATCATCAACGATCATTTCGGTCTTTGTCGGTATCGTTTTACCTGAAAAAGGGATGAAATATCATGAAGTTGTGAAAACTTTTATGTTTTCTGATAGAGATTCTTTAACCAAATTTTTTCCAGCACTTTTCTCTTTTTACAATCGAAATAAATGTATCTTTCAAGTTAATCACCGAGAAATTTTAAAACAGAGGAAGAGTAAAAGTAATGGAAATACTTTAATGTGTGACATACCGGAAAAGCCAGCATCAACTTGCTCTTGCCGTTGCATTTTCTCGATTTGCATTCGAAGTAGTGCAATTTTTGCTTTTGAATCGAATAACATACTCTTCGATTCATCTTGTATTTTACGATTCGTTTGACCCATAGCAAGGAAACGTTCGAGACCATCTTTAACTTTCATCTCTTTGTCCAGCTCTTTCTACAGTCATAAAAAGTTCAACTGTAATTAACAAAGAAAAAAACAATATTTTCTTTTTTTCAGCTCTTTGGACATTATTTCGTAGCGTTATGATAGTCAATCTAAAATAGATAATGCTTTCCGGTTACGAGTCTTACTTTGCTATCATCAACGCAAATGACATGCACATTTCGATACGCGATTTGGATATACCGTAAACATTCACCATTAAACAGAGTTTAATTCTAAGATCCTGCTTCAGAACTGAATCAGAAAATAATAGTTAGAAGTACCTATTATCAATGTAACTAAGATAATTCTTATAAAATTCTTTCACTTTTTACTCACTATAAATGATGGCAGTAGATAAGCAGCTAATTTATAGATGGGAAAAGAAATACGACCTGTAAGCTAGCAAGCCGACTATTTGCCACAGTTTCTGTATTTTCCGCATTTAATTCAAGACCCGCACCATCAGATGAGCCATCTGCTGCTAAAGCGTCTTCTGAAGGCGAATTTGGTATCCCATTTACATCGTCGCCATCATCTCCAATAGGAAAAAACTTGAATATTAAATATTTAAACATATAGAAAGTTGATTTCTTAACTCCGGATGGGTAGTTCATTTCCAGAAATCTTTTAAGCAAGAAGATATTATGGCAGCTTAATTAGAATCGATAATTAATAACTTATACATTTTGCTTAACCAAAATACATCGTAATCCAAAATCTTTCTTTAATGAACACTATCAAAAAACAACTATAATTCATTCTCCTGCACGATCAGATTATAATAATACATAATCTTTCCACTGATGGCATATATATGTTTAATCATCAAGGTTATTTTTTGTAGGAAGAAAACTTTCCAGAATTTACACAGTATATCGAAATTTTGCTTCTACAAAAGAATTGCCATATGAATTGATGACTTCTTAAAATTGCATCACACATCATTATTCTTATTACTAAGAAAACCTTTGAAGAACATATGTAAAATATTCATTCAAAACAGCAATTTCTGAATCAGAGATATTAAAAGCTTATTTCGCAGTCTCGCTGCATTTATTTTTCATTTATGCTTGTTCCATAATTCAAGATCAGAACTTCCCTACATATTTTGTAGATGCACACAATAATAACTCTTCATTTAAATTTCTACTTTTATCTTTATTGAATGAATGAAGTTCTCCAAAACACTCTCCTTTCTCTATCCTTCCATTGCTTGAAATGAACAATCTATATGATGCGCATTCGGTACTAATCAAAAATTCTAGAGTTTTTTTTTTTACAACTCTAGGATTAATCTCTTTAATAGCAATGCATTGTACTTTTTTTCACTGATGTCTCATTTTCGCATTAAATTTTTTGTTTTACTTTTTCTGCTTTTGAAAGAGAGACATTAAAAATGCATAATAGCATATATTTGACATTTGGTTATACTGATTTGCTTTATCTTTTAGGCAAAAGAAAGAAGATGAAAGCATTATTTGTGGTCGATTTTTATTTTCCAAGAAAATCTAAGCAAAGCTTAACTGCTCGTCCAATCTCATCTCACATGCTTAAACTCATTGAATGATGAGCTAATGAAGCAGATAAACGATGAAAAAAAAAAAAAAAAAAACTTACCAAATGCACCACTATCATACATGTCCAATGTTTGTAAATCATCTTTCATATCACTGATCTGATCGCTCAGTTCTCGGATTTCTTTCTTGAGAAAATCTGATTGCTTTCTTTCTTTTGTTACTTTCTATAAAAAATATCAAACAGTGCAAAAAATCCTTCTACTATATAATTCAAATGTACTTTATCGAAAATTTCATCACTTCTTCAGTTTTCATTCAAGTTAATGAGATGGATGAGTATAAAATCTGAAAAGTAATTAAAGAAAGAGAAGTAACTGTTATTTCAGAATGCTCAATGTTATCTGAAATCTATTTTTGTTTTCTCAGGGGTATCAAATGCCAGTGCTTAGTAAATTTGCCTTTCACTAATGTCCTTATGCAATATGACATTATCTGGCTAAGTGCTAAGTGCTTCAACAAAACTTAAACAAAGTACTTAATTTCAGTAATTACGAGATCCTAAAAGTCGCATTCACCTGCATTTGTACATATCCTTGCTTAATACGCATTTGTTTATTACACGAAATACGTATCTTCTTCTTCAGCTCGATGACATCTTTTTGCAATGATTTTTGCTCACCAAAACTGAATGTATATTTATCGGCAAGAAGGGCAAGCTCTTCCGGTATCGATATATCATTTGAGCTGCAAAACAGTAAACCATTATGCATGCAAGAAAATTTTGACCCTATGATAAGAAAACAAAAGAGAAACAATGCAGTGCAAAATGTTAATAATGAATATTTTTGAAATTAGGAATTTTCTAACAAAATTAAATTTTATCGCAGCTAAACAAATGTCCACATACTGACTTTAAGTTCATGACAGATTAATAGCATAAACATTTTTCGAATTTTACGCCGGGAAATTCATACCTGCATGGATCTCCCTCATTCGATTCTGCAGAATGTTGCCATGCGATTGGATCCGGACGAGCAACATCAGCCATAATCAGTTATGCTGATAGTTGAAATACCAAAGTGACTAAATAAAATGAAGAAATGCAAAAAAAAAAAAAGAATAAATAGATTAGAAATTAAGAAAACACAAATTTGCAATTGTGAATGAGAAGAAAAAGAAACGCAAAACAAAAAGCAAAAAAAAAAACTTAAACTTACGAATCACAAAATACAAACCTTCAAAATTTGATGATCAAAAAAGGAAATCAGTATTTAGAAAATATGATGGTAAAAGTAGCAGCAGTACTTGGAATAGGATGGAAATCACCATCCACTTCCTTTAGTGTGTAATTTAGAACATCCACAAATCCACAATAATACAATTTTTGCTTTTCTAGATTGGAATAAAAGTCTGAAATGAATGGAAAATTATTTGTTAAACATATTACAGCTAATTTAATTGACAATTCTATTAAAGTGACCCGGAAATGGCTCAAGTTTCGCAGCGCAAACACTATTTGGGGATAACAGTGCAAACTGTGTGCGCAACAACAAATTCGGATAATGTCGGTGGAAAAAATCCACAATGTCAGTTTTGAAAACATGCAAGTAATTTTATCCTAGCAAGAAATTAGGAATAGGGATGAAGAGTGGAGGAAAAATAGAAAAAATAATGAATGTGATAAGGTAGGCAGAAAAATATGCAGAAATTCAATAAATCAAGAAATAAATTAGATAGGCATATATTAATATGTGGTTGTGGGTATTAATAGAAAAAAAAATCGGAAAAGATGAAAAATTAAAAAGAACCTAGAGTAATCCACTTTTTTTTTTTTTTTTTTCATTAAATTCAAATATATTTCAATATTGAAATGTTTAAAATAAAAATTACATGCAAAAAATCTCATTGAATATATTTGATTTTCCAAAGTTAACATCTTTTTCACATTGTTGAACATTTAATACATATGTATGCATGCATATACACATACATACATACATTGTGTGTGTGTGTGTGTGTGTGTGTGTGTGTTTTGTGTGTGTGTTTGTATGTGTGTGTTTGTATGTGTACTTGTGTGTGTGTGTGTGTGTGTGTGTTGTGTGTGTGTGTGTTGTGTGTGTATGTGTGTATGTGTATGTGTATATGCGCAGGTGTGCATTTTTTTCTGTTTCAATTAAGGTTATTGTTAAAAAAAAAAAAAAAATGTTTGTTTTCTGTCATCAATCATCAATGCTCTCGAAACAATTTTTCTTGAAATAAAGACATATTTTTCAAAAAATGAATTTTCAAAAATGAAAAATGATATGCTGTTATTGTAATCGCTGCATTCTCTCTATCATAGCACTCACTGGCTAATCAATATTTTTCACTTTTCTTTTTTTTTTTTACAATAATAATTAATAATACCTATGTTATTTTAATAAAAAAAAATTTAATAAATTTGGAAGAATTATATAAAATGTAAGGAAAAAAAGCAATGAATTAAAACATATTAATCAAAAATATACATGCAGCTATTTAAGAAAATATATAACAAATAAAACAAGATTTTACCCTTAATAACTTTACTTAATTAATATAAGTAAATTGAAAAAAACTGCAAAATAAGAAAATGAATTCAGTAACATTTCAATTAAATAATCTCTTCAACAAACTGTTGTTCCGTCGTCTTATCTTTTTTGCTTTTTGCTTTAACGTCAATCAATCGATAAAAATTGCCCATTCATTTAACTTTTGAAAATTTTTCTGAAAAGAAAAAAAGAGAAAGAGAAATGAAGCCGCCATTTGCAAAATGACAATCATTTCATTTCAACTACCATGCAGTAACAATTCACCTCTATCAATGTATCATTGTCCTTTTCTTCTCTTCCTTTCTTTTTTTCTCGAAAAAAAAAGAAGAGGAAACGAAATCTGTACATCTATATGAATAAGAAACAAAACAAAACAAAAAAAAAAAAATTCACCCAAAATTTTCAGCATAAGATTCTGAAATTTTCAAGCAATTATTTGCTATAGTTAGAAAAATCAAAAAAGACTTCTTTGCTCATCAAACTTTGTAAAAATAAAAAGTGATCTGAAAGAAGAACATTAATTAATCATTAATTTAAAAAAAACTATTACTTACTCAATTATTTACCTTTTGTTTTTTTTTTTTTACCTATTTTTATCATTTTTCTTATTAGCAACACAATTGTCATGACAAAATACAAGCAAAAAATATTTCACAAAAAAAAAAAAAAAAAAAAAAAAAAAAAAAAAAAAAAAACCAAGAAAAAAAGGCAAGAATTGAAAGAAAAAATCCGTTCTATCATGGATTAAAGTATAAGGTCTATAGCATGATACTGGGCTATAACTTTTTTTCAAATATTTTTTTGTACTAATAGTATAGCACCTTTCTTTTATATAACCTAGCTAATGTATCTATCTGAAAGTTCAGAAATAAAAAAAAAACACTGATTAAAAAATCAAACATTCAACAAAAAAACGAAATCTTGAAATCCACTTAATTTTAATTTTTTTTTAAGATGCAAAATGTTAATTTTTAATTTTTAAGATGCAACATTTTAGCTCTAACTAATTCACTAATTTTATAATTCCCATGCTTATATCTATCATTACTTGTTAATAATGTTAACTGTAGAAAGAAATCGATAGATATTGGTGAGTGAATTATGCTTCGCAGTAACAATCACTAAACAGCTGCTATCAACAAATTACAAATTAGAACACAAACTGATAAATAAAACATGCTCATCGTATTATCCTTCTCAAAAATCACATCAATGAATTTTACATTCCAGTTAAAGCAAACATTTCAAATTTTATAATGAATATATTTTTAACTAAATTACAAATAAGTTATTAAACATTTCCATATCAATTTACTAGAAGAGCTTAGTTCATTGTTCGCGATATAAATTTCTTAAAAATAGATTAATTCATACTCAAACAATTCATACACTAGAATATATTTTCCGAAGCTTAATTTTCTCAAATAAAATAGAAAACGAATGAGGGAATTATACTTTTCCATACTGCTTGGGAAATCGCAATAATTGCAATATAATACAAATGCCTTTTAACAGCAACGAATAATCACATGCGAAACGAATTTATACAATCTCATCAGTCATTAAAACTTTTGTTCCTTTCAACATAAACTGTAAACAAACTAAATATAATTAAAATTGGGCCAATAAATAAAAAGCTATAAAACTTTCGCTTACACATGCTGCCACAGAAAAATTGACAATTTTAATTAATTTGAAAGATGAAGACTTAAATCAAACACACACACACACACATACACACACACAGAACACACACACACACACACATACGCACATACACACACACATACACACATATACAGACACACATACACACACACACACACACATTGAAATGCTCGTTAATTAAATAAAAGAATGTTTGAAATTGAATCTTCTTCAAACTTGGAGTTCAAAAAAAAATTTCTCTTGATAACAAGCAAATGTATATATCATTTCTTCTGCTTTTCATTTTCTTCAACAAAATAAATCAGACATATATGGGTTTCATAAAAAAAGATAAAAAAAACACCGAAAAAAAAAAGATGAAGTGATTGAATCAAAATGTTTGAAAATACAAAAATTAACCTACTAAAGATAACTGTAACGCAAAAGAGTAGGGAGATGGAGAAAGAAATCAATGTCAATGTCACAAAATAAAAATAATAAATATAAAATTCAAAAATTTACTTCCTATAACAAAATCACTTTTTAATAGAATTCATAAATATTAAATATTTGAAATATATACCCCAGATATACGTGAACATACATATATACAAACACACACACACATACACACACACACACACATACACACACAAACACAAACATACACCATCGGTTTTAGTTGAGGACGGACAGAATAAGTGTTCTTTACGAAACTTTTTAATGATGCGGAAAATGTCTTCGAACTAGCAACAATAATATATATATATATATATATATGTACGAATACACTGATCTCATTTAAAAAAAGAGATCGTTTATCAAATTTTTCCTTCTTAAAATTAACCTTAAAATATCTATTTCTCAATTATTTTGAATTTGATAACTTTTCGTTATTTTTTCTAAATGCCACAATTCAATTCACTCTTATACTACTACGATCAACAATCATTGGAGCTAAACAAAATAGTTTTATTGATTAGTGCTGATATGTTGCAGCTTTGAAGCTTTGCAGCTTCTTATCGAAATGTCAACATTTACTCTCTCAATTGATATAGCACAAATGTGGCATAAATTGAATGAATAGTATCCTATATTAATCAAATATAAATATTCATTAAAAAGAATGTAATGAAAATTTGAAATTATATATAAAGTTTATTTTTAAAAAAAAAAAGTCTATCTGTTTCCATATTATTTTAAACAACATTTTATTCTACATTGATTACTGTTTTGCCAAGAAGATTGAAACCCACACTATATATGTGATTTTAAGTTTGCACTGGTTAATTAATATCCTAGCAAGCAAAACAGACACACAGTCTAAATAAATGAATGGGAAAGAAAAGAAGTAAAAAAAAAAAACAACAACAACTGAAAAGCCTAGCATTAGTAAAGAAGAATTTGCACATCAAAAAAAAAAAAAAAAAAAAAAAAAAAAAACTAAAAAAAACTAAAAAGAATAATGTTCTTCTCTTATAAATGACAAATTGCATACAACTACTGTAACAAGAAAAACAAACAAATGACCATTTTTTAAACTTAATTTTTGACGAAATACAAAGATGCAATTTTCAAATGAAAACTTTTCTATTTGGAAAAGTAATTTAACTAGCTCAAAGTGATTATTTCCAATAAAATAAAGCCCCATTTAACGAGAGAATTATGCTTAAAGACTTAAAGACGAAGCAATGCAAATAAAACTTAATAACCCTTGTTAAGCTATGTGCTTCAAAAAAGCAATCAACAGTAATTAAATTTATCCATGGGCAAATACTTTCTATAAGTTATGCAAGATGTCGCGAATTATATTCAATGGATAGCCAAATAAAAATTATGCATTAGTTTTGAAATTTCAAATTATGATTGCATGAAATTAGAATTCAAAATTAACAAGCGCAAACAATCAAAGCAATCAGCTACACTATTCTTTAAACAAAAAAAAAAGAAAAAAAAAAAAAAGAAGAGGAAAAGATTCTAAGAAAAAGTGCTAAAATATATAGCGGAGTGTAAAATTGTGAAGTGCAAAAATTTCATAAGTTCTACGCTTTGAAAAATAGAATACAACTTGATGCTTTTGATTTCATAAAATCTGAAATATGACTTCCTGTTTTCAAAATGTACCTTAGTATAAGTATTGGAATCGATTCAATCTTAACACTTGAAATTACTTCTTTCCATCAATTTTATTTTCAAAATATCAAGCTTTACTTTATCCGTCAGACTTTTTAAAAATTCTTTAAGCTGGAACTTTATCTAATTTAAATGAGTAAGAAAGAAATTAATTGATCATTCTTAACACATTAATAAGGTGGTATAATATGATCTATGAACAAAATATAGCTTAAACATCATTTCATTAAGTTTGGTAATATGAAGAAATTTTAACAACAAATAAAGTAGGTGGAAAGAAGGAATATTCCATAAAAATCAATATTGTACAGAATTAAATTATAGTAAATCCCGTGCAACAGAAACTTATAATGAACCGGAAAAACTGGTATAATAGAAAAAATCATTATCGAAATCGTATCGAATCGGTTGTGTAACGCTATGATAAGAAATAAAATTAAATTCAGATGGCAAAAAAAAAAAAAAAAATTCAATTTCCAATATGTCCAATTTTAAGAATAATAATAGAAAATTTGTTTGGTGTCCAAAATTCATTCATTTACCAATACTTAAGCGATTAATTAAATAAAATCAGAAGAAAGTTTCAATTAATAATATATTAACGATATGGCTTTGTAATCTATTCGATATAAAATGATACTATGAAATGTTCATAACATGTGGTAGTTAAATATATGATTTGATCAATAATGATGCCATATCTCTAATAAACTGCTACATGGTGAAAGCTCAAAGTGCTCGATTATGTGGTAACATGAGCAGTAGTAATAGATGGTATTAGTATGAATGTAACTTGTAGTAGAAAATAAACATCGTGAAAAATGGAAAAAAAAAAAAAAAAAAACAGCAATTTAAGCATTAATAATAACCTAGATAACACTGTATTCCGGTACTCGGGTCATATTCCTCACCTACCGATATATCCCGAAGAATCGATAACCAACGGATTGCTTAACGAAAGCCCCAAGAATTCACTAGCGAAATAGTAGTAGTAAACATCAATGCGAACGTATAATTTCTGAGAATGTTTGCATAAAATTCGGACAAACGGTGTGCGAAAAACTTTGATTTCTATGAAACCATCACTTGCTAGATAAACTATGTGGACATTGTTTTGGTGGACATTGGACTAGGTGAGATGGGACATATTTGACCTCATTTTGAATATTTTGGGCGGTTATTTGTGAGCTTTATTTGTCTTTTCGACATGTAGATATTTAAAAATTAATATCATTCTTTTATGGCATATGACATCATATGAAGCATCATGAGCTATCACGTAAAACACGGAGCATTCAATTTACATTAGGAAAATTTTTATTTAAAAAGATGTAAAATTTGACAACGAATATGTTTGTATGATTCAAAGTTTCATCAAATCATGACCTTTTAGTATACTTTGCATTATATTTGATTGATTTTACTATCATTTGAAATCAATTTTCATTTGATGTAACTTTGAATCATACAAACATATTCTAAAACATTCAAATAAAAAAAAAAAAAAAAAAATTCTTCTCTTATTCTTCCTATAAAATAATTTATTTTCAATATAGATGAATTAATATTGACTTTTGATACATTAAATAAACTATACAAATATAACGGCATATTGAAATTACAGATAGAAAATTTTAGACAGCGATTTAAATTCAAACCAATTAATTGACTTGAAAAAAAAAAAGTATTTTAAAAATTTTGGTTACAAAATTTTGGACGAATTATTATCAATCGATAACAAGTTTTTTTTTCAGCCTCTTTTTTTTTTACTTTTGTATTATCATTTCTTCCACATATCTTTTTGTATATGTTAAAATAGATGATAATAAATCTAATTTTGAGACTCTTTGAGGATTTTGAGGCTTTTCTTTTTGGATTATAGTTCTATTTTTAAAATAGGATGATTAATATATTGCAGTCTTTTCTTTCATTTTTTACATGATTTTATCTTGATTGAAAAAAGGCATTTAAATTTTACATTTTTATAATTCCAATCGTTTGCCATGAGAATGATATAAACTGCAAAGCAACATAAGAAACACTGATCAAAAAG
>JBAMDO010000318.1:0-53944 GCA_037074765.1 Mansonella perstans | reverse complement strand
TATCTGAGAGGAAAAAAAACTTTTCTTTTCTACACTGCTAAAATAAGTGATAAAAAATTCGTTTCTTGTTATCATTTGAACTTGACTGAATGACTGATGTGAAAGCTTGCTATAAAAGCGAAATTCAATGATTATAATTCTCTTATAATAATTGAAAAAGAAAAAAACGAATAGAATGAAGTAATAATTGATGAAATTAAAAGTATTTGCAAAAGTGCATAAAATTAAATTATATTTTGTCCCTCGGACAATTCCATAAATGAATTTCAGGTAGAAAGCTCAATAACGAATTTAAATTTTGTGCATTTTGCTTAGATTTTAATAAATATATTTTCATGATAATTAGGGAAATCCAAAAAGACTGCAAAGATTGTGGTTGATTATTTCGATTTAATAATTGAATTAAACATTTCAAAATCACAGTGACAAATTTATCACTAAATAATTTAGTTTTAAACAGATTTATTTTGCTATTAAATTGAAAGAAATAAATTGAGAGACCATTGAAATTTTCATGCTAAATTAAATCGTTTATTCTATTATTTGGGAAAATTCAATTTTTAATTTTTAGATATTGGTGAAAAATCCAAGCAAAAAATTGAACTTGAAAAATTGAATTTCATTATTTGCTTAACATTTTTTTGATATAAAATAAATATCGCTTTTAAAGAAGCATCTATTAATTGCAGATGTTTGGCAAACATAACATCAATTAGGAATGTTTTTGCTTACAAATTTAAATTCAAGAACTTGTCTTCGTAGAATAATAATAATATTAGTAATGATAATAATAATAATTTAATAATAATAATAATAATAATAATAATAATAATAATAATAATAATAATAATAATAATAATAATAGTAGTAGTAAAAAGTCTGTAGTTTGGATCGAAATTTTAGCAGTGGTTATTGTTTTGCTCTCTGTGAATAATCTTATTATTTATTCTCATTCTCGAGGCGATGATAAGACTTTTTAGTTTCAAAAAGCTGACATGCTTCATTCGCAATGGTTTTTCTTTCGGTCAAGCCATTTTACTTTTCTTTGTCACTCATTCCTCCTAATTCTTTTCTCCTCTGTCTTTATCGTCCTTTACCGCCTCTTGTGTTATCAGGTTTAAATTTATTTGCTCATTATTTCTCTACGTCAAATAATTCCAATTTTTTAAAATTTTTCAAATATCAAAACAATCAAAGTAATGTTTCATTTAATCTTAATTATTTTAAATTAATACATAAATGCAAAATTTGAGTAAAAAATATTTTCTATTAGTGAAATTTATTTTTTTTAAAATTTGTAAAACTTTTTAGAAAATTTAGTTTAAAAAAATTGTAAAAAACCACTTTTCATACCTTATCATTTTATTTACATGCCATTATGGTAATTTTTAGCAATAGTTTGTATTAAATAAACTTTTTTTAATGCATTCAAAAATTAAAACAAGGAATAATTGATGATAGGGCTTACATTGAAATGTTTTTTTTGTTAAACTTATAAATTTCAGCTTCGAAAAGTATAAATTTAGTTCTCCAATAACAATCAAAAATGCAGCATAAAAATTATTGAGTATTTATGATTGATTTATTTATTTTCATTTTTGGTGGATAAAAATACTTTTGTCTTTTTTTTCTGCTTATAACTGATTTGGTTGTCGCAGAAAATATAGTAAAGATATAATTAACAATAAAATATAAATATAATCAACTAATCATCATTTTAACGCCCACATAAATATTTTGGATCGCAATTTTTGGGAGAAAAGCTTTTGTGGAATGGAAAATGGTCGCGCTGGATGATGTGATGAAAATGACAAGGAACAGAGAGGAGACTTTTAATTTGGAAAAAAAGTTTGCGATGAAATTATTTTCACCCTGCTAAACTTTTGGGCGCTTAATCAGAACAGTTTTTAATTTCGTGTTTATATTTTAATAATTGTACTGAACAAATATTTAAATGACATTTATGATAATGAATATTTGTAGTACACTTCTTAAAATTTGTTATCAAGTAACATTATTGTAATTGATAAAATATTTTAGTCTTTTTTGCTTTACTCCCTCTCTCTCTCTTTCTTTCTTCATTTGTCTTATTTTCTCTTCCTTCTTTTTTGTACTGCTAAAAAAGAGAGAAGTTCAGATTTTTTATTGAATGCAAATTTTAAGTTAAATCTTAGGCTTTAATTATATGCCCAATGTTTATGGTATCATTTTTCTAATTTCTAGTTGACTTACATCAATTTTGTCTTTGATATTGCCAACAAGTACCAGTCATCCCGCATAACTTTTAAATTTTAAAATGATTAATATTCATGTTTTTCAACCTCGTTTATTTATGATTATTTCCTACCAGTATGTATATCTTTGCATACGACAATGCTAATCAGTTTTTGTTATTTCAATTCTTACAAAATGTGCATGTTATGCTTGGATTTCTTATCAGTTACTCTCTCGAAATCCTTTAAGAAATATTTGAAACATTCTTTTCTCTCCTTACTTTCCACCCTATTACATATTATATTCTTCTATGTTATCATTTTTGCTTATCTGATAGCCAATATTTAGTTTTCTCCTTCATAATTATATTTTAGCAGCAGTCTAATTACTTATTATTTATAATTAGTTTGTGTGATTTTAATAAAATTATTTTAGAGGTAATTAACTCAGTGACACAAATGACATTTTCTGCCAAAATGTTTTCCGATTACAACAATTCTTCCGTTCACATTGTCATGGCTATAATGTACCTTTGGCCATAATACTGTTTACACATTTGTTTTTACTGCACAGTTGCTGCCGATGTATCAGCTTTTCTTTCTAACTTATCATGCAGTTCAACTTTTGCAAATTTAAATCAATAATTGCATTGTCCTTCAACTCAATTATTCGTAAAGAAGCTTAATCCTACCTTACCTGCAATAACTAATATTTGTTTGCCTCTTATTTGTACTTATCTATTCACCTTAATTAATGCTTGTATTTTATTCATAGTTTTCACATCCTACTTCTTTTTAATAATTACTTTATATTCTTTTTCTCTGCTTTATATTTTAATTTCCAACATTTTGTTAATTTTTATTTTATCACTATTTCATTTTTCAAACCATTCTTGTGCTAATAATTAATTTTTAACCATTATCAACATGGATTATTGATTACCAATGCTGTATTTGATTATTATTTTTAACAAGTATTTTTTGTTATTTTCAGCATGTCCAATTTATTTTAATACCTTAATCTCTCTTGTGAAACATATTGAATTCCAACCATTACCAACAACTTTTTGTTTTGTATCAACCAGGTAAATTTGTATTATCCATCTCACATATCATTCAAATCTTTATTCGTTTGCTCCTTCGTCCACTTACTGTCGCAGTTTGTGTTGCTCTTATGTTCCATTCAGTTCTCTAATTTCTTTCAATTTTTTTTTTACAATGAAATTTATAAACTTCGATATAAAATTGCAACATTGTCTAAATCATGGAATCTATCCTAAAATGACCATTCATTTATCGATAATGTATTTAGACCGAAGTTTCAGAAACCTCAGTGTATACTTTTTTATAATCAAAAAAGGAAAAAAAAAATGAAAAATCAGAATTCCTGGAAAAAAGAATATTTAGGAACATATTGATTAAAAGGATTAAAATTATTTCACTATTCAGTGAATGACTGAAATAACAATTGGACCACATCATAAAATAAATTACAAGTTATATTTCATATTCATTTTATAGTAGATATCATTACTGGAATTTTAGTCATTTTAAAGTTAATTTCGTTTTGAAATTTTTCCAAACATTTTGTGCTATCTTTATTTCAAATTTTTAATTTGAAATAAAAAGATGACACATTTTTGTGAATTTCCCTCATTATTAAATTTAATTTCTTTTCTTTTCCTTTTTTAAAAAAAAGAATTGAAGGATTTTTCCAAGAATTATATTAGCGGCTACTTTAAATACTTTTTAAAAATATGTATTCTATAAACTGCACTGCAAATTATTTATTTTTTCTTTCTCACTGATGATTGCTTCAAATAATTACACTTAGTCTTGCAAATGACGAAAATTTATCGGAATGGAATATTTGGTGAAGATAAAATGTGAAGAAAAAAAATGACGCGGGATGGATTTTTTTTTTTTGTTCTTCAGACAATAAATTTCGAACGGAAATGTGATTTATGATCTTAAGAAAAAGAGACGAAAATTTGCATAAAACTAGACACGCTAATATATATCTTGGGTAACAGTTTGGTGACATTTTAGCTATCAAATTTTAAGGATTGTAATTTAATCCTTTCACATGAATTTGATAGATTTTAGTTTAACTACACAAGCTTTTACTTTGGTGCACAAAAAATTTTCAATTGTAATTTTAAAAAATATGCAATCAAAAATTGTACATATTAAGGAAAAAATGAGAAAAATCTGAAAATGGAAATTAAAATGATATGTTCTTTGAAGATAAAAATTAAATTGAAATCCTTTCAGTTATTAAGCAAACAATTCCATAAATGTTAAATTGTTTCTCTTTTTGGAGAACTTAAGGAAAAAAAAAAACTCGCCTAGTCTTTATTGCTCATTTCATGAAATGTGCAATAAAGATTGAAATTATACTTGGCAATGAAATTAATATTTGGAAATAAAATCCGAAAATTTTTTTTGTTTCATAAGAAATTTAATACACAACGCAAGCAACATAAGCAAAGCAATTTTAATAATGAAATTATTTCGCATGATTTTTAATTGAAATTTTAATGAGGAACATGCAATTTTCTGTATATTTCATTTTGTTTTTTTTCTTAATATATTTATTTAGAATAATATTAAGTACTAAAGCAAAAAAAAAAAAAAAAAGTTTTTTTCTTTCCGGTATAAATTTTGTTTTATTTTGCAAAAAAAATGAAGCAATTAAGAGAGAAAAAAATTGGAAATGTATAAAAATATTTTACTTTTTAAAGAAAATTTCTTTTTTTTAAACAAATGAAACATATAATTTGACCCTGCAAATTCTAGCAAATAATTTTCAATTTTTTTTTTCAAATCTATCATTTTACTTTTAAAATTGCGCAATTTTTTACTCATCCTATCCAATGAATGATAATTATATTTTCAATATTCTTAATCAAATTTCATTTTTTTAACAATGCACAAAACGAAGAAAGGAAGAAAGAGAGAAATAGCGAGAGAGAAAGAAAGAGAAAAAGAGGCTAAAAAAGCAAATATTTTATCAATTTCAATAATGTTATTTGATAATGAATGTTTTAAAAGTGTATTGCAAATATTCACTTCTGCATAACTATAATAATATGTATACTGTACAATAATTAAAATATAATAAATAAACTGTGAAAATTCTGCGTTATTTAAAATTTAAAAAAAAAAGACTAAAACCAATAAAACTGCTTCATTGCTAATTTATCAAATTCTTGAATCTGTTAAAAGCTGAACACTTCAGTTATTTCCTTTCATCTTCATACTGTAATAATTCATATTACCATAATAGGTTTTCGTAAGTTTACCTGTAATTAAAGCATAAATCATTTGTTCAAAATGGACAACACTACGCTACCAAATGATGCAACAAAATGCGAAGAACATCCACCACTTTTCCTTGTTGGTTGATTTAATTTTAATTTTACTTTTTTTTTTTGATATTGTTCGTTTGTGTGAAATGAACAGAAGCGCAATAAAAAATGTTAATTTTACAAAACCAAAAAAAAAAATTTTCCGAATTTCTAATCAATTCATGCAAATAAAATTAATTTTATTTTTTTATTTAAGGATTTTAAAATGGTATTGGTGGGTGTTATTGGTACAATAATAGCAATAATTGGTTTTCTTGAAAATACTCTAGCATTTTATACATTTGTAAGCTCAAGAGCATTACGGAATAAAAATTTATTATATCTTACATGCCTCAGTGCTTGCGATATATTTATTTGCTTCTCATATGTGGGAATTATGTCAATACAGGCAAACTTTTTTTTTATTTTTCACAAAAAAAAAGTTATCAGAAAAAATATAGATTTTCATAAAGTTGTAATTTCATTTTGATTTTTTACTGAAACAAAACAAAAAAAGGTAATAACCCTGATTTCCTAAAATATTTTTGCTTACATTTAATTTATTGAATTATTGAATTTTGAATTGTATCAAACATTTAATATTTAAATTGAAAGATTTAAATATTTATTCAGGTATATGCAGAATATTTTCATTATTTTCCGCTATTTCGTCTCTGGCATAATTATTTAAGAGTGGCATTTGCTGTTTCTCATATTGCAATATGTACCGCATCATTCCTTCTTATGGCAGCTGCATTTGAACGATACCTGCAAAATCGCCCTAACAAAAGTTAAGTTAAAAAAAAAAGATAAATTGTTTAAGTAAAAAAAAATCAAATTTATTTTAAAATGAAAAAGAAATAATTCTTTTTTTTTCAATTTTTTTTAGGACAATAATGATATTAAAAGTTTTTTGTTGTCATCGTGGTAAAATTGTCATTATGGCATTTTTTTTTGGTGTTTTATTTCGTGGTACCATTTATTTTGAAATACAGGCAAGCTATTATACATTTAATAAATACTTTATTTTCTTCTATTTTTTTTTTGATTTTTAATAAATTATTAATGATATTAATGATTGTTTCATTTTGTAACATATTTACGTATAAATTTTATATATTTTATCATGATATAACACCACATATTTTCATCTAAAAAATTAAATTCAAAAATGATTTTTTTTCTAAGAAAAAATTTTTGAATTACACATATTATATTATTAGAATAATTATTTTAAAATTACATTTCTCATAATTTCCAATTAAAAAAAATTTCTGCACAATAATGGAAAACTCAGATTTACCATTTGGAAGAATGCGACGGATTTGCAAGCATGGGCGTAAAAATTAGTGAATTTGCCCGTAATGTTTATTATGATGGAATATGGCGCTTTTGGACCAGGCGTATTGCTACCGTCTTTTTGCCATTTTTCGTCTTATTATACTGTAATACAGCCATTGTGATCAGTTTACGGAAGAATAATCGTGAAAATACGATTAAAATGCTTGTATTATATTGTATATTTGGAATTTCGTAAGTTTTTCTGAAATGATTAATAGAGCAATAATTAGTGTGCAGCCAAAGTTGTCAAAAATATTTCAACAATTTGATTTTTTTTTTGTCTTTCATAGTATTAGCTATCGCTTACATTATTTGTTATCCAAATACTGTGTTGCACTGAACTGAGAATTTAATAAGAATGATTATATAAAAAAATGCCAGTGATTTTCTCGAACAAGTCTTTTCTTATTAATTAAAAAAAATTTTTTAAGTGGTTTATAAAATGCTGCAATATAAAATGCAGTGATACTAAATTTGATGCTAGTAAAATTATTCTTTAATTCTTGCTAATGCTGTTGATTCAACAAATACAAAAACATATATATTTTCTAAAATTAAAAAAAATATTTTAAATAAGAATTGCTAACATACTTTGTGGCTAATTAAATGAGCTAAGAAATAAATACTTTCATTTTCTATTTTGTTTAAAAGAAACAAACATTTTTTTTTTCTAAATGATTTTTATCGATATTATTTGAAATATAAATTTGCCAATAATTTCTTATCCTTTCTATTAAGTTAAAGTTAAAATGTCTTTTGTTCGTTAATTAACAAAGTTCCAATTCATCATTGGTACGATCCATTTGTAACTATTAAACTTTTTGAATTATCAAATTTTTTAAAAAAGATTATAGGACAAACTATGTCAACATCATTATGCAGCATTCCATTCATTTTTTGTTAATTCTTTTTAACAAAAAATGAGAAATTGAGAAATTTATTTCTTTTATATGCACTTAAATATATTACTATCACTTTTTTTCCTTTTTTTGGGGGGAAAATTATAGAAAATTCTGAAATTTATATTTGAATGTAACAGTTTTTTTTTTGCAATATCCGCTTGCAGAAAAAAATGTGAAATTAGAAATAGAAAAAGCAATGAAAATCGAAAATTTCAATTTTCGATAAAAATTTTGCTTCATTTCTTGTTCTCTTTCTTTAATTTAAATGTTTTTTTTCCGAAAATGTTATGTATGACAAATTCTGATAATCTTAGGAAAAAATATTGTATTATAAAATTCAAGTTTTCATTTAGTGAGAAAAAAAATAAGAGCTTTCACGTTTATTTTAAAATTTGAAATATTATAAAAAAGAAAAAAAAATTATATTTGATGAAAAAAATAAACAAAATTCTCTTTGATTATTGCTAAAATTTTGCAATCAGTGCTAAAAGATGAATTGAGAAATCTGAAGAAAAAACTATTATCATATAAATGTTGAGCAAATTTAAGGGTAGCATCATGCGAACTTCGTAATCGTGTGAAAGCAGTTACAAGATCATTGATAATGGTTGTCACCTGTTATCTGTGCTCAAATATCATTGATGTTTTCATTGCTGCTTGGGAATATTTGGATGATGCATCACTGTCACAACTGGAAGAATTTTATTCGATTGCAACCGATGTTTCTTCATTACTTACCATATTAGCTGCCAGTTTACGATTTCCTATTTATTTAATTAATGATAAAGTTATTTTAAGGGAGGTAAATTTATTTTTCGATTTTCACATTTTTCAACCTTCACAGGAATTTTTTTCTTTTAAACATTTTCTCCTTTCTTTTCCATCTTCTATTCGAAACTGTTGAATTAAACTAATTTTAAATTAGTTAATTATGAAACATTCAAATCACATAGTTGATGAAAATCTCACTTGCTGAAATAATTCGAGAAATTTAAATTAGATATTCGTAGGTTCGTTTCACGATATCCTTCTTCTATTATCATTTGGCAATCTGTTTCACGATACTATCGAAACGATCAAGACGGAAACGTTATTTAACGGGTGAATTGAAGCAACAACTAAATAACGAGAATAAAATTATCACGCATAATTCGACGAATAATGCTGTGCCATGTAAAATGCAAAGTAGTTTAGGTTAGATTTCAATTAAATTTTGAAGCAAATATTAATTATGAATGAAAGAGATGAAACAAAAGAGTAGTGGTAAAAAATTTAATTTATTACATTTCAAATTCAAAAATTGGTGCATTTCTATTGGTATAAAATTTGTTGCTATTTACTATTTTGCATCTGAAATGCTTCATTTTAGGTACAGTATTCATGTCACTAACAGGGATCAGCTTAGATCGACGTCCGTCACAGAACTCAATTGTTGCATTTCAAACGACTCCTTCACTAACTGCAGTACGGATTCCATTAGCTATCGAAGAGCAATCATTATCTGAAGTAAACGACAATTGTGAAACTATTTTATCATTGTCTTCCAGTCCATCATTCAATAAAGCTGAAAAAGATTCCCTGCTGATATTAGAATGACAGTAAGAATTTTATATTCTTCTGACCGACCAAACTGGAAGTAATTCCAGCCATTTTCCATTCCATAGTATAATTCACAATTCAATCAACCACTGATCAATCTACAAGTTTTGAGAGAGTGACAGAAGCATATTAACAACTTCTCAGTAAGAAGAAAATAATCAAGTTTCTGAAATAAGGAAAAAAAAGAAACTGATTTTATTGTGAATGTTAGCAGTTTGGATCACTTCACCCTTATGATCTGAAACATTGATCTGGAGCATATTCGGCTGAATTTGTTATGTTTATTAATTGCCACATCTGTTTCACGTTACTTTTTACTTTAAAAAAAGTATTGACTTAACTAGAAATTACTGCATATATGCCCCAAATGTTGAAAGATTACGAATCAATTTTATTTCACATTTTTATTCCAACTTGCCATTTATTCATGTTTCATTCGGATTTTGTCTAAATGCCATCCGCGCAATGTTTTTTTAGGCACCTGTCATTTATTTCTAAATTTTTTTTTTTTTTTGCATAACATTAGTACGAAAAACACGAATGTTTTTGGATAAAAAATTAATATCTCTCTGATGGATTCGTCATATACCAGTTATTAAAGTGTCATAATAACTTCCATGTAATAAGTCAAGTGTTGCAGATGAAAGGCAGATGAATTAATGACAATTTATTCTTTCTGTACACAATCTGTTTAACTGCCTGATACATGATATTAACGTAATCTCGCTAAGCATGACAATAAACTGCTTACAGTGGGAATCACTATCGGTTAATAAAAGATGGATAGCTTAGAGCAATCACCGTAAGTCATGAGTAGTTGATAGTGGGGTTGTGTGTGTTGATTGTTTGATCTGCTTGTGTTTTTTTAAATGATTGTATGGAACTACGTTTCAGACTTAGCGAATTATTACCTTAATGGTAACAGCAGATGTTGCAAGGTTTCTGGTTTATTTATTTTTTGGTATGCCATTATCTTAAGAGATTGGCGATTTTGAAGCTTCTGGCTGTGATATTGTGATTTTAGGTGGTTCAATAAGAATTCATAACAATAAATTAGCTTTAATTTTTTTTTCGAAGCATATGATTCCAGTACTGTGACCCTTATCAAATCGAGCAATGAAATTAATATTTGGATATAAAATCCGAAAACTTTTTTTTTTGTTTCGTAAGCAATTTAATACTTAACCTAAGCAACGTAAGTAAAGCAATTTTAATAATGAAATTATTTTGTATGGATTTTAATTGAAATTTTAATCAGGAATTTTCGGTCTATTTCATTTTATTTTCTTTTTTTTTTTATTAATAAATTGATTTAAAATAATATAAAGTGTTAAAGCGAAGGAAAAAAGATTTTTTTTTCTGTTATAAATTTTATTTTGTAAAAAAAATGAAGCAATTAAGACAATGAAAAAAGGTAAAAATGATTAGAAATGTATGAAAATATTTTACTTTTTAAAGGAAAGTGATATCGGGTGAAATATGTAATTTGACCCAGCAAATTTCTAGCGCATAATTTTCAACTAGTTTTTTTTTTTTTTTTCAAAACTATCATTTTAATGTTTCATTGGGATTTATCTCAATGCCATCTGCACAATGTTTTTTGAGGCGCAGTTAGTTGAAACTCTCTTTCTTTCATCTTTCTACTTTTTTTTGTTATGGCAAATTTTAGTAAGCATACAGTAAATTTACTGAATTTTTTGGCAACTACACTCCGCATATGAACACAGGTAACCTTCGGATCTATGCTGTTTATCACATGCCTCAAACATTCAGAAGCATCACAGCTGAAAAGAAATTTGAATAACTAATTCTGCTTATATTACTGAAATCAAAATATTGTTCCCACATTTCATGCAGTAGCTACAAAGAAGACAATTCATCGAGTTTGTAGAGCAGCAAACTTTTCGTTTTTTTGGGCAGAATTCTTACTGGACTACTAATCGTCCTCAATTTCATTATTATAACATTATAAATTTACACTTGAACACTACACTTTTTCAAGAAGAACAATTCGTAAAGTTGTATCACGAAATATCAAGATTTAATGCACAAAATTTTGTGCAAAACTATCCAAAAGCATTTTCTTCAACAACGAAGAAAGAGATTGGCAGAATTTATTAATGGTTGTGGTTTTCAGCGGGAATCATTAAACAGAGCTTGCCCAGCTTGCCCAGATTTTGGACCAATCAAGCAATTCCGTTATATTATTCGGCCACTTGTTTATTTTTCACATTATTCAAAACCTAGTATTTGAATGATAGACGAATGTATTGAGAATAAATTGAAAAGAAGTAACTCAAATAATAAAAGCAATAATAGGTTTTGAATTAATCAGTTATTTTATTTTGCAGGTAGTAAATTGTCGGTAATATTTTTTCACGAAGTAAAGAATAAATTACTCTCTCTAAACATTTATTTTTGCTGCGCTTTAAATCAAATTCTCTGCAATTCAGTTTTTAAAATAAATGCTTTTAAGGTTGATATCTTGCATTGATGCAGTCGTTGTGAAATTTATTCAGCTTCTCAAAAGATTTCAAACGATCTTCTCATAGTTTCGTGGATTCCGTGCAAGAGAAGCATTATCTAAGAAAAAGAGAAGTATCATCTAAGAATAAGCAATAAATGTTGAAAGAGTTCAGAAATATCCGTTGATAAAAGAATTTTAATGTAACTATAATTTATCTTGTGCCAGTTTAATAAATTTTGTGAATAATACCTTACTTTTCATTTCAACTTTAATTTTCCTTCCTTCAGCCTCTCTTACTAGCACTTTGGTTTTCTCATTTTGTTTATAATTCAAATCCATAATGACTTCAAGTCTCCCTTTTTATTTTCTCAATAACATATGATAAGGTAGGGATTTATTTCAATATTTCTAATAAAACAATATGTTAACAATGATTGAATGAATGAGACACAAAAATAGTTGTTTATTCGCATTAAACATTTTATTAATACTAATGAAGAATTCAGGAATGTACAGCTGCACACCGTATTTGAAGATGCAACACATTAATAATGAAAACAAATAATTTCCTTAAAAAAGATCAGGACCTCGCCTTATTGATTGTTTATGGCGTGCTAAAATATCCGGACTTTGAGCGTGCATTAACAGTGATCGTTTATGTTGTAGGCCAAGATCTACCTGGAATTTCAATTTTTTTCTTTTTTAACATTAATACGAAAATAACGAATGATAATTAATAAAAGATTAATATCGCTGTGATAGATTTGTTACATATACTAGTTATTGAAAAATGTCATAATAACTTCCATGTAATATGTCGAGTGTCGCAAACGAAAGGCAGAATTAATGAATTCCAGAGAAAGTACTAAAACAAAATTTGCTTCCACAAATAGGACAAATTTAGAGAGCAATAATGAAATGGAATTATGTCGATGAGCTCGGAATATTTTTTGATAGAAAATTACCCCAAACTTACATGAATTGTTTGATCATTATCTTCATCATCTGTTTCAACTTTATCAGGATTATGTAAGGTGCGATTATCTCCTTTACTCAACAAAACTGATAGTCGTGGACTGGAACCTTTTGGATGGATTGCAATTATAGGTGAATTTCCAGTGGAATTATCATCCATAGGTGCTATTTGATAAGCATTTTCTGGTTTTAAACCAAGATCCTGAATTGCTCCGATAAAAATACATTTCCAAACTAAAATTTTCAAAAAATTTTATTATCAAATTATTTTTTTTCTCATAGTTTTTATTTAAAGCAATAAACAACATTCCTAACTGTTTCGTGTTGTTTTATTCTCCTAACATCACACCATTCTTGATGCTGACCCACATCTTTCTTCCAGATAGTCTATTTTGGCAAATTCCTCATTCTAATTTGGACAATTATCAAAGCGCTACTTACCCGCATCTTATCAAGCTCTTTTGCTGAACATGATGGAGTATCAACATCGTAAACATTATGAAATTTTTCAAAATCAATCCTGTATTCACCATTATCACGCTGATATGTCACAAGCTTCTCAAAACTAGAAAAATAAAATTTTCCAAATAACTGGTTTAAAATTCAAAATTTTAATCTGGAGCTTTTCAAGTTTGTAATTTTTTATGTCATAATTTGAATGTTAAGGAAAAAAAAAAAACATATTGCTTGAGAATTGTGTTAATTTATCTGAAAACTAAAATATTAATTAAATTTTTTAAGTTGTAATTTCAAATAATATGATTTATATCTATAAAATATTCGATAATATGAATGAGAATTTTCATTGTTTCTCATTTTAGTTAAATCGTGATATATTTTAAGATAGCGACAATTTTAAATAGCTGTTAATTTTTGATATGAAATTTCAAGCAATTAAATATTTTCTAGAAAACACCAAAAATTTCGTTTGTTTGTGCATCCTTTCAATTTATTCTTGCTGTACACAGTCTGTTTAACTGCCTGATACATGATATTATCGTAATCTCGCTAAGCATGACAATAAACTGCTTACAATGGGAATCACTATTGGTTTATTAAAAGATGGATAGGTTGGACTAATGACCGTAGGAGAATGTTTGTTGGATAGATCGCGTGTTTTGTATGTCTGTTCTGTTTGTTTTTTGAATAGCTGTATAGAACTGGATTTACATGGTGATGCCAGTTTTTGGATTCTCGTAGTATCAATTTATTTTTTGGTATGCAATTCTCTTAAGAGATTGGCGATTTTGAAACTTCTGGCTGTGATACTGTGATCTTAGGTGATTCGATAAGAATTCATAACAATAAATTAGCTTTAATTATTATTATCATATATTTCAAAGCATGTGATTCTGATACTATGATCCTTATTCAGAAAGAAATAAAAATCATCAAATTAAATAAGTAGACAAGTTTAGTTAATTTGGCAAACAACTAGGGAGGAATAAATAAATAATCAAATTAATTAAGCAAAAATGGATAAATTATACAAATAAATTAAACGATTCAGCGAAAAAATAAAACAAGTTATGAATTCGATACTTTTTTTCTTCGAATCAATGGAAAGCAATTATTTATGTGCATGTAAACGCAGCTTACCGTTTACCCCATAAAATTTCATTGGGTAAATAAGATGTCCGTGCTTGCGTTGTTGAACCAACTGACTCGACAACACCTTCAAGAATAGCAATAATTTCAAATCGAGCTGTACGCAAGCTTTCCTTGCTAACTTCATACAGCGGGCTGTTCTCATCAATCTCATGACAAATTGTTATTGGCCAAATGACAAAGACGCGATCCAAGCCTGTGTCATAGCCAACATCCATGTCAAATTGATGAAAAGGTAGCAGCTCTCCTTCGTATGTTATACACTTTTTGATCATCTGAAAATTTATTTTGTTTGAAACATTGAAAAAAACCAGGATATTTGATTCCATTTATTTTTGAATTTTGCAACTTCTGCAACATTTGCAAAATTTATAAGCAAAATTTATTCAGTTAATCTAATTCACCTGTCATTTTATATCGAATAGTTATGTGCATCAAATATATTATAAATTAAGGCAAGCAAGGAAAAAAAACTTCGTATTTCGGAAATATATCAGAAAGCAGTGGCAATAGATAAAAATACATTGAAAACATGATTCGAAGCATCAATTTTAAATATCTCTCAGATATTTTGAATATCTCAGAAAAAAGACAGTCTTCAAAATTGTTTCAATAAAATTTCTTTTTGTTCTTTTTAACAAATTAGGTTTCGATACTGAATTCTTTTTAAGGAACGGACCTGCAAACGAACATGAGCTTCAGCTAATGAGCTTTTCCTCATGTCACCAACCCGAAAAAGTAGGCACAATTTACCATCCCGCATACAAATTACCGCATTTTTGCTGAAATAAATCAAATTGTTCAAATTGAAAAAAAATGACTGTTTAGACAGTTTACCAAAAATAAATGGATTAACAAATTAACTAAATAATTACGTTCAAGAATTACTTCTGGTAAACCTTTGTGCAGCTATTTTTTCTTTTCTTTCTTTTTTTTTTGATAATTTTGTTACGAATTTGGCAAAACGTCTCATTATAAAGTACAATTAATTTGAATACTTTTTGCTAATTGATTAAATAGACAGTTAATGATAGGAGAACTTTAACAATCTTAAAAGTATCAAATGAATATTCAAGGTATTTACTTATTTTATAATTAAAGAAACTGTCCTGAAATATTTGAATTAATTTACATATGATAGTTTGGATTATTTGGAAACATGCATATGAAAGGTCGATAATTCCTAACTGACAAGGAAAAATGGATTTGCAAATTAGCTGAATAACAGACAAGAAAAAAACAATAACATCTCGAATCAAATTTCACCTTACATTTTCTTCCATGCGTCCTTCTCAACTCTTTTTTCAATCTTTTAGCAAAATAAGTGAAATTGAAAAAAAGCGGAAGGTAGAGATAAAAAGATAAGGTGGAAGAGGAGAAAGCGACAAAAATTCAGTGGTTTTTGATTAACTTGATAAAATATGTAAATTAATGAGACAAGGCAATGTTGCATTTCATCGAGAGGAAACATGCAATAGTAGCAAATAATTTCCTTTACATATGTTAACAGTATTTTCAGGAAATGATGAATAAATTCAAATATTTCATCAAATTTAAATTATATAAATCTTACAGCAGCAATATTGCAATTCTTTTTATCACTAAATTTTCATTTTTGGATAAAGAGCAATTTGAATTTAGACAAAATTTTTAATCTAGATAGAAGTATGCTAGGAGTGTATAACCTGAAAATAATTGTTGCAGCTCGTTTGATAGGCCTTGCTAATTTAGCAAATATTACACCAGTCATTAATGTATGACACATAACACCAACCATAAATTGAAGGCACATTGTTATAATAATTAATGGGCACTCACTTGTTGGATATCTATAACATTACAAAATTCGAATTAACTAAATCAAAAAATTTTTCTTAATTTTGTTGTAAGAAAAATAAGTTTGCGTAAAAATGAAGAAAAAGAAAGAAATTGACTAAAATTTATTTCAATTAATAAATTTATAATGAAAAATTATTGCTTAATTAATAATTATTCATATGTCCAAAAATATTCTTCCCTTATTTTGATTTTACAAAATTTTATATTCATTGAAAAGAAATTAATTTATGTGAATGAAAATAAAAAAAGAGAAATTATCACCTAAAACCATAACCAATCGTTGTTTGAGTTGTGAAGGAAAATAAAAAGATATTTGTTTTACTATTAGCATTCATAATACACGGTATCCAATTTGGATCGTTGATATGCTCGAAATCACCATGTGCCATAGTAAAGAAATAGTAAACAGTAAAGAAAAATGTCCATGAGGCGATAAATGATGTTGCAAAAAATAGCAGTGTCCAACGCCATCTAATTTCGATTACTGTCGTAAAGATATCGCTAAAATTTGACCATTCATTTTAATATAAAATAATGAGAGCAATCAGTCTTTTGAGTGATATTTTATATTTAGTTTGAACAATCATTGTTTAATAAATTAAAAGAGTTTTGCAAAAAAAAAAAAAATACAATCTTTAGACCACACTTTTTTTTTTTACTACTATATATTGTTGGATTATTTTTTGTTTGGTTTTTTTTATCATTATATTTATAAGTCAGGAGTTTGTTAAGGCATGCTATATTAACTAATCCAACTTTCACTTATTGTTAGCAAATTTTCAAATACAATCCTGAAATTTCATATGCCATGAAGTATTTTTTTTAGGAAATATTTTATTATAGCGATTTATTTAATTCAAAGCTAAGATGTAAGTGATTCGAAGAAGAGCAAATGGGATTATTTTCTTCTTTACTTAAATCCCATTTTGTGGTTCATCATTGGAAGGTTTTTTTTTTAACCTTTTTGCTTGTCATACACTCAAAGAAGATTAATGAGGAAGCAAAAGAAAAAAAATTGAAGGAAAGAAAAAAGTAATAAGAAACCTGAAATATTTCCGCCGTTGTTTGGGCACATTAACAAGTGATATATTACATATGCCACCCTTTTGTACTAATCTATTACGAATTCGGCGTGAACCAATTCTTGGTGCTTTAAAGAATCGTGATGAACGCTCTCGGTTATCCGAGGTTATTAGCATATTCTCGCATTCCATCACATTGGTGAATACTAAAAAAAAAAAACAAATTTCGCTTTATATATTTAGCTATATATATATTTAAGATTATCAAATAATTAATGTCAGCTATTGCTCATTATTTCCATTATACCGATTTTCTCACAAATCTTTTGTCATCTTCTAGGTTTGTTCACAAATCTAACACAATTTCGATCAAGTTAATCAAATTCTAAATTAGAATTAAAATTATTCGGCATTGTTTTATTTTTTCAAAAATTCATTCTCAAAATGAAATGAAAAATTTATATAGTAATTCCAAAAAGAAGGTAGAGAAAGAAGAAGCGAAATGTCTGAAAAAATTATGGTTGTATAAACATAGAAATTCTGCACCTAAAATTTCCAGAATATGTGAAATGTCAAAAGTGTCATAAAATAATCTGTGTTTTTTTTTCTTCTTGTATCTTCAACTAACATTTAACTTTATTTTTTCTTTTTTTTTTCCATTTTTTTTATTGAAAATGGTAAACTATTACACTGTTACATGTATAAAGTTTTATTCGAATTGATGTAAATTCATTGCATGAAAGTTGAAAAAATCAAAATGAGTCTATAAATTAAAATAGAAATGAAAGAAAAAGGTGTAATAATATATGAGTAGCTGTTAAATAGATCGAGAAGATATATGATAGAGAGAGGAAATGGAGAAATGTGCTATCAAAGAAAATATATAAAATGTACTGACACCAATCGATAAATAAGCTTAAAATGTATGAAGTACAAAATAAAAAAACAAAATAAGCACTTAAAAATTATAGAAGTGAAATAAAATATTTTCAGTGTAGTATTCTATCAGTGGTAAAAAAAAAAAAAAAAAAAAAAAAAAATTGTCCAAGAAAAAGTATAAATCGGTAAATCTCGTGATATTAAAATTTAAACTAACTACTAGATAAAACAACTGATATAATTGTGCATGACCAAATCGTATGCTGCAACATTTATTAAAAAAAAAAAAAAAAATTGAAAGAACAAATTGCAGTAAATGAAAATTAAATTAGACTGTTCCAAAAATTTTCATTTGTGTTTACTTGTGTTAATAATTTTTATACCACGATTTGGTCATGATCATGATTTTGGCTTCTTTTACTTTTTTTTTCTTCTGCAGAAATGACAAATTTTTTACTAAATTCTAATTAATATTAATTAACGTAAAATATTAATTTATTTTTTAATTTCTAATAAAATTATTTCAGGTATTGAAAAACTAGTAATTTTCTTGCAATATTTTTAGTAATTTTAACTTATTTTAATAAATGAAGAGCATTTCACAGAGGTATACAAACAATCTTCGAATTAACAATTTTCGTATTTATCGTTTTTTTTTCTTCAAACATTGCACTCTTTATCTCATATTGTTCATGTTTAAATTATTAGTAATGTCATACAGCAATAATTATGCACTTTTATGAAAAATGCTTTGGCATTAATGAAAGAATTTTAAGTGATGAAATTATTAAATTATTAGAAATGCAAAATTTCTCATTATTTAGGATTTTTTTCTTTTTTTTTTAACAAAGTTCCAATGAAAATAGCATAAGTCTGTTTTTAAAGATAATTACTACTAATATTATCACTGATTTTAACGAAATTAACAAAATTTAATAAAATGACAAAGATTTTAAAAAAATGATAAAGATTTAAAAAAAAGAAAATGAAATAATCAAAATATGAAGGAAATGAATGGCAAAAATATGGAGTAGTAGCATTTGTTAAGGATTATGAAATTTCATTTCATTAAGTAATAATAGCATAACATTGAATCGTTGAAAGTGTAATAAAACTAATAATTAATTACTGAAGCAATTAACGATTGCAATTACCCCGGCAACTATTCTCACCTATGTACTTCGTAGAGTAATAATAAGGTAGGACTTGTAATGAGTTGGATTCTGTTTAATTGTGTATTTGAAAAAGAAAGCAGCCAAGGATACATAATTTTATTGGAATAAATGATACAAATTGGACATTGCTGTAAATAGAAAAATTGTAAAGTTATAAATAGCAAATATTTACCTCATCACTATTAATCATTTCCTTTCTCGTTTTTTTTTCTGTTCCGCCATTTTCTTTCAAGAAATTCTTATTGCTATAAAAAAATTTTTTTCCTTTCTTTTGATAAAAAAAAAAAAAAAAAAAAAAACTCTCCTTATCATTTTTCTTGACCTTTTCTACAGTTAAATGTTATTTTTTTTTAGAATCACTTTTTAATATTTTTTAATTACTTTTTTTTAAAAGGATGTTAAAATTACTTAATATCCAATTAAATCAAAGAACTTTCAAATTACTTAGTTATTAGGGTATCAAAGAAACATATTTGCAGTTGATTTTTGATTGATCGTAAAATCATTGTTCTTGTGGTAAAGAAAAAAAGAAGAAGTTTTACATGAACATATTTACTATCAAATAATTTTAAAATAATGTGCAGAATTAACATTCTTATTAATTAATGATTATCTTCATTAATAACTTACATGAATTCATAAAAGTAACGCTTAGCAATATTTTTCCATACTATTGCATTATTAGAATACTAAAGTCTGAGATTTCATATGACTACATAATAGCCTGGTTCAACTAACTCTTAAATAACCAATATGGCTGGTAAACTTGCCCAGACTGAACTCTCCCAATATCATCAGCAATATAGCTCGATTATTGTCATTCAACAGTGTGTTATATATTTTATATATTACTGAGATGTTAATGCAGATTACTGAAACTTGTTTTTCTAAATCTTAACTTACCACCAATTCTCAATCCTCCCTCTTTTATCATTTAGAAATTTGGCTCAGATTGAAGCTAAACTACCTATCGTATGCTATCATATATTATTTACACCATTTTAGTGCGATAATCGATCTTCATTTTACCAGATCAAAATGTATGTCATTGATCCAATAAGTACCTTTTTTTCCTCTTTTTAAAAATATCATTGGTCATGATTCCATTATTTTAACAGTGCAAATGTGATATGGTGATAAGTGTAAAACAGTATGATATTCTGCAATATTTGATTTTTTTTTTTTTTTTTTTTTTTTAAAAAAAAACTTTTAATTAAAATGAACAAATGAAAATGATGAAAGAACATGAACAGGAAGAGAAAAATTCAAAAAAAAAGTAAAGAAATCATTTTTCTCCGCTTTAACACAATTCTAACTTATAATCGATAAAACTGCATTAAGCTATTCAAAATTTGTTGAGAAATAAAATGAATCATTTTCACTTCTGATTTATTTTTCAATGGTTTTCTACTTTGAATGTAGCATTTGCAAATCAGTCTCATTCCACAATTGAACAACTTATATAGTTAACATTCAGATCATTTTTTTCCCAATTATACCAAAAATTAAATCAGAAATCTATCAAATTCTAACGGTATCACTGGTAAGTGTTTCTTAAAAAATCATAAAAAAGCCTATCACAAATCGATCATGAAGTGCTAATGTAATTATAAATATTGCTAAATGCTAATAATGTAATTCCTAATGTAATCATAAATATAGGTATATGTTAAAATGCTAATGTAATTATAAATGTAGGTATATGTTAATAATAAAAATGATAAAAAAATCATAAAATTTCTCATAATGATCATAAAAATAAAGAGAAAATTATGGAAGAAAATTAGAAAATTTTGAAATTGTTTCCTAGCTATAATTATGATATCAGTGAAAAAAAAAATTTTTTTTCCTAACTTTGTAATGTACATTTACTTTGTTGCTGTTCCTAGTTGAAATTGCATCATTTTTCTAACTTTGCAAAGTCGATAATACTGTAGGAACATTAGCAGCAGCAGCAGTAGTAGGCGTATATATTTACAAAAGAAAAACCAAAAAAAAAAATTTTTTTTCCGCTTAAATATCATCAATATCAAAATAAGCTAAGATACAATTTCAACGTCATCGATTATCATCGATTAGTTTTCTTGCATAATTTTTAAGGGATTTTTCCCTTTTTTTACGATCAATAATGATAAATTAATGCATTAAAATAGGTAATTAAGTCAATCATTACATAATAGTGACACGTATATATATATATCAGTTAATAAATTTCAATTTTCATCTGAATATTTGTCATTCATATTTGTTTCTCATCAAAAGTTCCATTTTTATTGTATTGCTTCAGAAAAATAAAATTTTTTCGCCACAGAAAAAAAACTCTTCAAATATTTTTCCAAATTTCTCTCAAAAAACAATTGATAACTAAAATGCTCAAAAAATCAAAAAATTTCAATTCAATCTTTAAATTAAATTGATTAATTTAAAGATTGAATTATCTTGAATAATAATTTTGGTCTTTGAGAAAAAATATCTTTGAAGGAAAGTCAAAAAAAATGATGAAATTTTATTAGTAATCAATGACGGAATAAAATTGTTGAATTTGCACCTAACTAAATATTTTTTGATCATTTCATTTATCAATTTTTTTCCTTTTTTTTTAAATTCATTTATTTATTTCAACACCAAATATCCGTTATGTTTTTTAACAATTCCATTAGGTAATCAAGTATTCACGGTAATATTCCCAATTGTAAAAATAAATATTAAGAATGTGTAAATAAATTTAATTTTAAAAACATTTAATTTTAAAAACAACATAAATTTCTAATACTTTAAGCAATATTAAAAAAATTCTAATTTTTAATAAATTGATGATGAAATGAAATAATCACAATTTCAACATGTATTTCATTGTTTGGGAAAAATACTGTAAAAATCAATTTTTCAACATTTATTTATTTGGAAAGATCAGAAAAAAAAGAAAAAAATTAATTAGCATTAATTAAATTTCATTTAGCAAAATACATTTGCAAAACTCAAACTTCATAGAAACAAAAAAAAAAAATTTTAAAAATGCATGGGTTATTGCGAACTTTGCACTATAAGGCTAGGAAGCAGCAAATGGTTTCAGATTATATGAAAAGGAAAGGACAGTCATACATCCATCAATATTTGTGTTGCGCATAATCCAGCATCTTTCTTAATGGATTTCCTGGAAAATTGAATTCCATTTCGAGCAAATTACTAGATAATTTTATTTTTAATATCCGATTTAAATTATTTTTGCCTTGCGCTCACATGATCATGATTAGCTTTCGCAAAATGGTTCCACTTTTCAAATTTTCAAAGCTATATTCAACATTTTCAACTTTGAAAATGTTATGAATTTTGTGAATAAATTTTTTTAAGAAATATTATTTAATCGTAGGATTACTATTTAATTTGCATTCATGATTGTTTTCATTTCTGCACAAATTAAATTTTCAGCGATTTTAAATGCGAATCAAAAAACGATCCAAATTTTTATATCGCACTTCAAACACTCTTAAAAATCATACGACAAAGGCTGTTAGCTGCAAATTAAATATTATTGAAATCACTGAAGTTAACTGTAACTTAAAATAATTTAATTCAATTTTAGTAAGAGCAATATAAAAAAACTATTTGTCAAATTGTGCAGAAGAATTGGAAAAAACAGCAAACACACAAATGAAAATGGGATTTTAATATTTAAAGTAACTAAAGTGAAAAAACATGCGAAGAAAAAATAACAATTAAAAAGGCAAAAAAGGATAGGAGAAAAACATACCGGAAATTATAAATGAACATTTTGAAAAAAGAAGAAAAGCAATGAACGAAGAAGCATCAAGAAAATGCTTGGAAAATATTTTAGAAAAATATGAGCGATAAGGATATTAATGAAATATAAATGAAATGAAAATGAATTAACAAAGAGAATGCATTTTTTCTTCAATTCAATAAATTTCAGCTACTAAACTTAAATAGATTGAAATTCCATTTTATCGCTTATTGTTGTTACTGCATTGCATAAAATTTTATACTATGATCTTTTTCATAAAGATGACGAGAATTTGAAAATAAAATATTAAATAAGTTAACAAACGATCAACATACTCATCAACTTACTTACGATGATGACGATGATGACAATGATGTTAGTTAATATCACTTGAAAATTTGTAATCGAATATTATCGATTAAGTTGAAAGTAGGATTAAAAATAAACAAGAGATATTTCAATACAAATAAAAAAGAACTGAAATCATTTCATTGGAATCTTTAATATAACTCATTTTAATATTTACTGATATTTCTTAGAACAAAAAAGAAAGAAAAAAAAAATAGAATAAAATGTTTACAGCGTCGAAATGAAATATTTGAAGTAAACAAAAGATTGACAATTTTATTTACGATAGAATCCATTAATTTTTCACATTTAAAAAGAATCTAGAAATGTTTGAAGAAGACAAACAAAACTGTTCAAACAGAAAAAATTGCTTACAATTGTTAGAATGAATTTTAACTATTCTACAAAAAAAAAAAAGAAAAAAAAATAAAAAAACGAATAAATATTCATTTATCAAGAAATAATGAAGAATTTTAGAAAAAAATTTAAATATGGTAATAAATAATGATATAATTATCATCATTTTTTCTCACACGTTAATTTTGTTAATTAATTTATAGCAATAAATCATTGTTTGCAAATAACTGTTTCCAATAATTATAATCAATAAAATAAGATTGATTATAAATAATTAATTAAAGAACAATAGCAAATAATTAGTTAATTTTTTTTCTTTAACCCCAGCATAATAATAAATGGAGTTTTATCTTGAAAAAGAAATGAAATAATTGAAGAATTTTTAAAAAATTACCTGTTCATTTGTTCCATCAAAAAAAAATTGAACAGTGAGAATTTTTTCACAACAAACAAACAATCGTTTTAAAAATTTTACATTCATAAAATTTTTTTCAATTTGAAAAATTTAAAAACTTTTAGAAAAACAATTCCTTTAACATCAATATCTTTTGGGAGTAAACATGACATAAAATGTTTAACTACAAATTGAAATAATTTTCCACTACTTACGCATTATTCAATTGGGCGTTTCTTTTGCTCGTTTCCGCCTCATTTCCGACGATGAATCGCATTGCCATAAATGGTTGAATTTGATCATTCAGTGAAAAATACATTCAAGTCACAACAAAACATATGGTTCAATTTTGGTTCTGAGAAAAGAGCATTTAAACAATGATAATGATAAAAGCACATAGCAAAATTTTTATAAATTATTTGATAAACAAATTAAAAGCATTCTACTGTAAGAAAACAACAACAAAAAAAAAAAAAAAAAACACTTTATTAATAATCATTTAGAACTGAATGGAAAATTTAATTAATGAGGTAATTTAGGAAATAATAATTATCAATTAGCAATATTGATATGTCAAACATCAACCATTTGCAATTGTCTAAAAGACGATAAAAGTAGCAACAGCAGCACATGGCAAAATTTTTATAAAATTTTCATTTTCTACCTTTTATTGTATCATTCGAATTTTGACAAATTAAGACAGAACTTCGTTTTTTTGTTTAGGTTGAAGAAAAAAAATTTCCTCGTCGTAGCAACATTCAGCAAAATATAAGCCTAATTGTTAACTTAGGTTAAACAAAATAATCCTTATAAGATTAGCTAATCTTAGCAATAGAAACAATTAAGAAAAAAGGAAGATGAAAAAGAATACCTTTTATATGGAAATTAAAATTTAAAGCAACTGAAGAAAAAATGAATGATTGATAAAAGTAAGCAAAAACAATGTCTAATTAAAGAATTCATTAGTCGTTTTTTTTTTGCATTTACTATCATTATATCATTTTATAATTATTAATTAATTAGAAATGTTTATTTCATAAAAAATGCAATGAACATTATTATTCAATAAAAATTGGGCAAATATTCAAAATTCATGAAATCTAAGCGTTGAAAAAAAAACTTAACATGCAACACAAAATGTTCATATTAATTGAAATCTCAAAAATTTAAAAAATTTTCTAACATTACACAATTTTACTATCTTTAAGTCTTACTAGTATCAAATATCAAAAATTTCTGAACTTATTTAAATTTAAATTTCATAATTCTTTTATAATTATTTTATAGTGATAATAGATGCGTAAATGAAACAAAAGTGATCAAAAAAAGAAATAAAAAGCGACGACTAACCAATGACCATTGATAATTATTTTTACAAATGGCAATTAGTAACAAATTTTCCGTTAATTAATCGTGCAGTTAATAATTAATTATATAATTAGTATAACAACAATTCTGCTTCTTTTTACGTTTTCCTTTGTATATATTTAACATTTTTTCTTCATAATCACTGATTTCTTTCATTTTTTATAACTTCTATTTTGACTGTAAATATTTCAATTTCAAAATCTTGAAGTAGCAAATTTGAAAATAATAAGATTGTATTCAAACTGCAATCATTATTGTAAAACTTTGCAAATAGTTAATTCAAAAATACCTTCCAAAATATTCTTTACGCCTTCTCAATATTTAATTTTTTTCTTCAATAATTAAACAAATCAATCATTACATTTTTTGCATTAATGTTAGACAGGTTATTATGTATAATCGTAGTTTTCTGTTATTAGATTGTAATGTGTAATCATAGTTTTCTATTGTTAGATAGATTATAATGTATAAACAATTTTTGCAATTAAATAGATTATAATGTATAATCATAGTTTTCTGTAATTATTACGAAATATTATCCAGAAAAAAGAAAGAAATCAAGAATTTCTTTGCATCTTTTTTTTATATGAACGAAAAGATTGCATGAAAAGATAAATTTGGTTAAAAAATGACAGACCATAAAATAAGATTGTCGCAATTTTGTGCAAAAAAGAAAAAAAGTAATTTTCTAATTAAATTTGAAAAATTTTGCCTTATAATTGTGAAAAACTACGAAAATATTCGGTAAGGAAAAATCCCAATCATATTATTATCCCGTTAAAGTAAAAATAAAATAAAAAAAAAATTTAAATCAAATGGAAATGCAAAAGTAATTGTTGGAATTCAATTTTTTCAGACTGCTATTTTTGAGCTGTTATGGGCAATGATTAACATATATTAAATTGCTGAAAATTAAAATGATATCTTTTTTTGCCCTTTATTGAAAAGCTGAAAATTTTTAATTCTCAGTGTAAATGTTAAAATGAGAAGAATTTTTTTGCGAACCTTCTTTGCTCAGTTCATCTGTTAGAACAAAATAGGTTCATTTGTATCAAATTTCAGCTTAATTTATCAATATTTCATCCTGAAATAAATTGAAATTTATTAGCAAAAAGAAAAATTTTAAATTTAAAGTTGAGCTAATTTCGAGATTTTACAATTTTACAATGCAATTTTATTCAATTGTTAACTTTTTACCGTATCAAAAAAATTCGAACACAAAATTATAGTAGTTTAATTTTTTAACTTGTTTTTTCTTTCTGGATGAATTTCTTTTTATTTTTTCTTCAAAAAATTTTGCAAAAAAAAAAAGTTTTCATAAAATATCAACTGTAGAAGTTATTTGACAAATCATAAATGTGATATTTAATATTGGAAGATTTTCATTCTATTGATATCATTTAAAGATTGCTTTTTCTGGAAAGGGTTACAAACCGTTTTTTTATTTCAGCAAATTTTAGCAGTTTTTTTTTTTGCTTGATAACACATTATCTTGAAACACTTTAAAATAAATTTCTTGCGAAATTTCTTCCCAAATGATTCTAACAGTTTCTTGAACATCGAATGAAAATGTCATTTTTGAAGTTAAAAGATCAAAATCATATTCCAAATACGGTATGTCATTTTTTTTTTAATATTTTTTGGATTATCTTATGATATTCGGTAACTTAGTGAAACCAAATAATTTTTAATCCTCTTTCGGATTTTCACGACCCTCAAAATTTTTGAATCCATAACATTTGAGGACTTTAATTCTCAATATTAACAATTTTGATGAATGCATGTTTCTCGTTGACTAAAACTGTGTAACATATCCGTCGTGTTTTATAGTTTTTTTTTTAATGATAACTTCTTCAAATTTTTCAACTTTAAACTACGAATTATTTCTAGATCTATGTTTCAATTCACTTCAAAATCATTCTCAGACGAATTAACGGAACGAGATCTTCAGGATGAATATACACGTCATGAGTTTAAGTTAAACCGGTAGGTTTTCGGTAACAAACTATTATGAATGATAGATATGTTCAGCGATAAATTTTACACAAGCGTTTTAGTTTATTTTTTAATTCCCCAGTTAATGTTCACTAATTTTAATCACATATTTTCAAATGCTAATTATAATTCAACATAATATACAATGTATTTTAAACTTCTTTACAATGTTTGCTCTGTTCAATAGAAATGATATTTTTTAAGCAACAATCACTATCACAGATTTGAAATTGATAAGATTTTATTTTATACAAATTTCAAAACATTACAACAAAGTTGGCCATTTAAAAAAAAATACTGTAAACCGGTAGTTTTTAGGTAACAAATTATTATGAATGACAATACGTCCAGCAATGAGTTTTACATAAGTTTTACGGAAGAATCCAATTCCTGATTTATTCTTTCAGGAGTAGTTCTGCCTTATTGTATGCCCCTCTCTCGTTGTATTATCCAGTTCTTGATTTATTCTTTCAGGAGTAGTTCTGATAAAAACTGGTAGAAAGATTAGTTGATAGCATTTTACACTTTTTTTTTAAAGCATTTTAAATTGTTTTCCAATTACCGGTATAGTGGCATAATAAAAAATAATTGTTTGTCCATGTAAACAAGAAACAATCAGGAAATTGAAATTGAAATAATCCAAGAATGAAATTGTCTTGAATCTCTTACATTTTTATATCGGAAAAGGTCGTTATCAATGTATAAATGCAAATTTTGGATATATGCAAAATTACCAAATCTAGCATCTCTTGTCTCAGAAATGCATGCAATAAGCGAAGGTTATCTGTAAGCTTCTTATTGATAGTCAAAGCTTCTTATTGATCATTTCCACTTTTTGTGAAGGCCCGATCTGGCTTGCTTGGGTGTTTTCTTTCTTTATCTTTCATCGTATTATCCAGTTCCTGATTTATTCTTTCGTTCAGGAATAGTTCCGATAAAATTGTTTGATAGATTAGCTGATAGTTGTTAGCTTGCATATTTCTTTCAACAACTTTTCTTTTCCAATATAAAACAAATCCCTTATAGAAGAAGAAACTATGAAATTTATCACTTTTCTTTTTTTGATAATTTTCTGATTTCAAAAAATTTTTTTTTTGCCTTACAAAAACTTTGCTGATATCGAGTCGTTAATACTTTTATTTCTGTAATTGATTTTGTTTTTGCGAATTATTTCGGACTGAAGCGAAAACTGAAAACTGAAACAATCCTTGTGAATTATTCTGACACTGTTTCCATTCCATAATGCATAGAATAAAGTGGATATTCACGGGCACTAATACATATACAAAAACCATTTACCCTCCCCAAACATCTCATTGCAAAATCCAATCAAGAATTTTGCAATCGCATCATTCATTAAAATTTGTCGTCTACCACTGATTTGTAAAAGGTTGTTATCACTTTTTGAAAAAATACGAGGAAAAGAAGGGCATGATAAAATTTGCCCAAATTCTTCGTGGTACAATCAAATAGCTAGCAAAGATGTCGGTGGTTTGACCACCGTTCATCCAGGAATTTCAGAAGTACAATAAAACAAATGTTGTCTCTTGAAAATGTTTTTTTTTTTTTTTTTTTTTTTTTTTTTTTTTTTTTTATGCAAATTTATCAATTCAAATTTTTTGCTTTATAAATAGGATGAAAGTCTGTTATCGCGCAATTAGTTAAATGTTTATGAGGTTTGAAATGGTGAAATTATAATCGGTGATAGTTTTCAGTGGTTTTACCTATATTTTCCAGTGGTTTTACCTATATTTTTCAGTGCTTTTACCTATATTTTTGCTGACAAATACAATTATCGTGGGGCTTCTTCATTTGAAATGGGAAAAAGCTGTGTTAACTTAGAAGCAGGAAGAAAGAAAAGGATTTATAACCACCTATGGTTACCAAAGTATTCTGTATCATCTGGAGATGATTCGAATACATTTTTAGAGATGTCCGCTAAACGCAAGGCTACAAATGCCCGATCCTCTGATGCAGCAGAGCACAGTATTGACGGTAAAAATTACTTGATGGACATTCCACTTCCACCCATCTTTCCTTTGTTATTCGAAAATTACCAAATAACAACTCAGAGATATTAATCACATATTATGGCAAAGGAAAACTACACATCATTTACTTGAATTAAAAATTTTAAATAATAAATCTGATATTTTAACAAACCTTTTAAGCATTCAGTAATTTCAAGAAAATAGATCATTTGTTTGAACCATGCTGCTGATTTCTACGATAACCGATTAGCAGAAGAGGAACAGTTAAAAATCTATCCGATTAAGGAAAAAAAAAAAAAAAACTCGCATCTGGAATCCATTTCTTTTCTTGGAATTTCAATTATAGATGATTTCGGTAGAGTACGTCCCGAAGCACATGCTCCTAACGTTGCGAAAAAGACTCATGGTCCTAAAAACAACCCGAAGAATGCTGGTTTGTTCTTTCACTATCGTTTTATGGAAGATTTTTGTAGCATGATACTGATACACGCAGTATTACACGCGACATGTTGAAGCATGTGTTGAACACGGATACTTGATTGAATACGCAAGACCATTATGCACTACTAGGCTGAAGACAGAATAAATGTACGAAGTTACAACATGTTGATCTTGATGATCCAATAGCAATGGATCAGTCTGTGTTATCCAGAATACGAATACATATAGTAATGACCTCAGTTATTCTGGGAAAAGAATATAGCCTTGGTTATTCTGGGAAGAGCGTTGCACGAAATGACTAAACAATCTGGTAACTTTGCGCATTTCTGGCATAGTTTAATGCTATCTTTTTATATATATTTATGTATTCCAATGAGTTGCAAGATTGAAGACTTGCCACCGGATGTCACCGACCCGTTGAATCACCATTCAATGAACCACTCAATGAACCATCCAATAAACCATCCAATGAACCATCCGATGAACTATCCAATGAGCTATCCACTGAACTATCCATATATGCAACAACCATATACAATGATGGACCATATTGGAAATGCGAATCTAACACATCCAATGTTGATCGATCATGCAAACCGTCCTATAAGTATATTACACCCATAAGATTTCTTAGTTGAAAAAAAATTTTCATAAAAACTATCAAAACTTTTCGAAATTTCAGATATGACACTCTATCCAGGAACTCATTGTTGGTGTAGCCAGTATTCAAATGATATGCGAACGATCCGTGAACTTGCAACTACAGCTGCCAATGGGATTCACTACATTCTTGGATTGACTACGAAGATTCAAATGGATCAAGTTCACAATGCCGAGATGATGACAAGAATACTGAATATCGTTAACACAGTTGCGGATACCATTACCAATCCGCCTGTCGATCAGCTGCAAGGTTTGATTTAGTGCGTGAGATCTTTGAATAGTTTTTGATAAATGAAAAATGAAAAAAACAAAACAAGTGAATTTAGATTTAAAAACTGATTGAAGGAATTCCCATGAATTGTAAATCATATTCATATATCAACAAATACTAGAGACTTGCGATTAAAATAATGACTTGAGCTAATTAATGAATAAATGACTCAAGATTTCAACTAATTTCAAATGGTCATCATCTAAAATCAGTGATTTCCCCCCAACAAAATATTTCTAAAGTCACACCACTTCATTCCTTCCCTACCTTTATTACTCAGACTTCACTTTCGATTGCATTTTAATTTCACTTTCTTTTCCTAAATTTCATCCACACCAATTTTTCCATCCATGAATTAATTAATCATCTTTCTTAAGGTGCTCTCAATCTACTCGACAAACAATAATTTTTAAATTAAAAAATCATGAAATATTGACTGCCAATAGATTCTTCCAAAAATCATTCATCAGTTACTATGGCACAACCTGCATTGCATGATTCCCAACTGTCCACATAAGCCACAAGCCAAAATTAGCCACCGTCCAGTCCTTACCCATCGTCCAGTTCTAGCAATGAATTCTCTCAAATTTAAAATGTTTTCATTCAAACAGAAAAAGACAAGAAAATTTCTGCTATCAGCGGCGCAATCGATCAATTTTAGAATATGATCATCAATATTTGGCTGATGAAAATCCTGGTGAACATCCTGCTGAAGATGTTAGTGAAAGTCCGAACGAGTTCGATTATGGCGGTGGTGTATATTGCACGCAAGATGCTGGGCATACACCAGGTCATCAACACGACTACAAATGGTAATCACCACTAACCACTGAATTTAATGTTGTTGTTGATCGCTAAACCTCATCATGTTTTTTATCATATTTCTAATATACTAATAAAGCATTATTATCTTTTCCAAGCAAGCATTATCTATTACACACACATACACCACAGCATTTACAACAACTTACACGAACAGCAGGTATTTTTTTTTATTTGAATCATGGGCACACTTTAATCAAACATTTTACATTTGACTGATTATATTGAGCAGTGGTGGTGAAAAATGATTACAGAAATATGGAATGGCTAGAATGCAAAAATTCTTCGCAAATTTCTAAACATTCTAAATGAAATGCAAAGTGAAAATAACAACGAAACATATGAAAAAAGTATACACTGGAAATTTCCTGTACATCATAATGACAGACCTGAATTTGTAACTATAAGATTTTGAAAGATTTTGAAATCTCTCCGAACATTTCCAACACAGATGTATAAGTGAATCCCATCAGTAGTTAATTTCAGATCTTACATTCTTCAAATTTAGAATCAGTTTAGCGTTATCCATTTTTCAAGAATAATTAAAGTTCTAACAACGACGGGGAAAAGATCACAGCTTAGGTTAACTCTCGCGATCTTTACAACAATATATAAGTAGTACAACATGCTCAGCGAAAAGAAAGCATTATGAAAATAGACTAGAATGATTTTAAAATATCCCTCACATACCACACATACTAGAAATATCATAAAAATAAAACTACGATTTGATTGATAATCCTTCCGCGAATCACTAAATTTGAAATGCAATGAAAGACTCTGGTGCGATGATGTTACAGTCATCAATACGAAAAAAAACTGAAGACAAAAGAGATTCGAAAGTTTCACCTAATAGAAAAATTGAAGCAAATTATTGTACAATAAGTAACAGCGCAGTGGGCTGTACATAAAATACAGGATTTTTAAGTCACTGAATTTATTACAGTGCTACAGTGCCAAACCAATCTGTTACAGTACTACAATGCCAAACCAATTATAGAATGATTAAAACATAAGTGAGAGTATAGTTAGATGTTTTATTAAACGTTGAAAAGTATTGAACGATAATCGTTACGCAATAAAACAGTCGATAATAGCGACTCTTTTATATATTCACAGTGTAAAGAGAATTATCCAAAATCTGTACTTAGGAGAATTAAAGAAGGATTAAACGTTTGAATACACTAACTTATTTTCATCAGATCTTGGTATCCTATTTGCTTATATCATATTAAAGTGAACCTTCAATAATCTTATGTCAAACAGCGCGCTTAATCAATGCTTTGTTATAAAAATACTATTGCAATCAGCAAATATTATTTACAGACAGTATAGAAATTAATTTACATCATAAGAAATTATTTTAAATGCTCAAGTAATTATAGCAAAATGCTAATTTTTACAGGACAGAAAAGAAGAGAAAGACATCATAGCAAATTTCATATAACTATGTAAAACAGACAAAAAGCTTCAAAATTATGTACATATTTGTTAATAGAGTCAAATTTAAACAGACAGAATGAAAAACTGAGCCGCGAGTATTTCTCAAATTATGCCGTGATCATATTACCGTGAAGCTGCGCTCAAACTGAACCAACCATCCAGAACTTTAATCCCTTTACGATCCATAGGAGTACCCAGCAGTCTACGCAAAGGAATATGCACAGAACCAATCACTGAATTTTCACCAACCAATGAACCACAATTCCAAACCGATACTTCCAAAGCGCGATTAATCAAATTCATATCATATAACAACCGATAATTCAGCTGCAAACTTCCAAATTTGAAAATCATTAGCATCCAGACGAAAATCTTCAGTATATTTAAAGAAAAAAAAAAAAAAAAGAAAAAAACTATCATTTAAACAACTAGCTTTCTAATCACGTGCTATTTTATTGCAGCTCTTCCACTGAAAACATTACGCTAACAAGACATGGCCATGCAACATGATCCCAGTGCTAATTATCAAACCAATTATAATCTATTCAATAGCTAAGCTATCAGTTTCAAAATACTGTTTAAGCTGTAACTACAAACCTCCTCGTTAAAAGTAGGCATTTGAGTATTTTTTACAACATGCGTCTTTCGTTTCGAACTTCTTTGTGGATCGGGATGCAGATATCTGCAAAAATGAAATTAAAAAAAAAAAAAAATCACCGTCAAAGCATATAACAATCTACCTGTGAATTAAAAAATAAAAAATACAATTGCAAAACGCAAATAACTCACGTTTTGACGTATGAATCTGGTGCTTGACCATTAATGATCTTTAGTCCCCTAACGTGACCAACGAATACATTCAAATCTCCATCCTGTTGATCATAAGTAAGTCTCAAAAAGATGCGGCCCGTTACCTTCTTGGACGGTATTTCGTCCATATCCGCTGCAGTTTACAGATGTAATGTAAAGTAAAGACCCTCTTGTAAAAGAGACTAAAATACTCTTACAGCAAAATCATCACTTTATTTCAATAATTAAAAAAGGAGAAAAATGCAACCTTTCGCCAACTGTAAAAATTGATTCGACTCGTCAGGTGCACTGTCACGAAAAATCATGTGGAAGAATGAATAGACCAAATCACTCTGAATAAATTTTCAACCAACTCTCTTGAGTAATCTTTGAACTCAAATAGTCAAGTAGTCTTTGAAGCTCTGTACTTTAATTCAAGCTATTTTCTTCCGCTAACATGAACGCGATTCGAAATCTCTTAATTAATTACTTCCTACATAACAGTCAATTAAATAAAAGTTACTTACACTTGCTACTTCAGGATGATATTCAAAGAGCACATTTAAAAATTGCTGTAGGTCAGCTTGTCTTCTTTCTGCAACCTTACGTATATTTGAGCGACCAACATTCGTTCCTTGAGAGAGCGGTGGCAGATGTGCAAATGGAAATCTGACAATAAAATAACAGTGGCTAAAACAACAATAAATAAATCAAACTGCTCACTCTCTGAGCAAGAGATAAAGCGATAGCTATATATAACACCTGGATTTTCTGGAATTCATATAATAGATGAACTTGGCAATTATAACAAGTTCACATCTTTTCTTCATTCAACCAAACAATACAGATCAGTCATTTCTGCCTGTTATCAAAATTGTCCAATTATAACACATATGTTCAAATAGCTTTAATTATTGATTGACTAGGATGCTATACTTCTCAAACATTCCCATATGATATTCTCACCTCCTGCACAATTTGATATAAAGTTCATTGAATTCCACAAATGATCTATACACAATACCGCAGACTGTTTCGTTCTCTCGGTTCACTTCGACTTTGTACATCTGTTAAAGCGATCGTTCATTTATGGTCGAAGTAATATTTCACAAACAATGATTTACTTGATATCAACAAATTGTGTTTTTAACAAACTGTTCATAGATAACAAGGCTTACATAAACTTTTTCCGGTATATGCCATTTCTCGAACGCCAACACATCGGCTCTTGTGATGCGACCGTCATCTTTCATTCTGAAATGAATTTACTAGCAGTATGTATTCTCTTAAATACCGGCAAAATATTATATTATATTCCATAATCGAACTTAAGTCAAGTGATTAAGGCGCTTTGTTTCTGAAGAAAACAAATGATATTAATTTAAAACTTAATAACAAAAGGCTTTTGATAATGCCGTTTTTATATAACTTACGTATATGACTGTTGAACGAAGGAAAGTTTATTGGGATCATCGTATCCGCCTCTTAACATTGATGGAGTACCCCTCATCTGCACCAAAGTGTGAGCAAGGAAATTTAACCTAAAATGAAATGATTCAAAAATAAAAACAGTGCACAAAACTAGCACCAATAAGATCGTTTTGCACAAACGCTCAATCTTCGAAAATTTCAGGCAGAAAAAAAATATTATTGAAAAATACAACATATTTTACCGAGGGAATTTGCTTTTTAAACTTTCTTCAATCATTCGTGTAAATTGAACAGTTGCCTGTGTATCAGTTAAATTCAAAAGCAAATTGCTTTGCACAAAATTGACAGCTTCCAAATTCATACCAGCGATACCCGAACAAGACATCTGCAACATGCATACATCATTAAAAAAATCCGAGCGATAGCAAAACTCGATCCTAGAGTTATTTGAATTTGAATAACATCAGTTTTACTCTTAAGTGATAACTACTTTATTTTAACTATGAATAGTATAAAAAAAAAAAACTTTTAGTGTTCTGAGATAATCTATAATGTACCAGAGTTCAAATGTATTAAACTGTAAAATAAAGCTCCTCGAACTACTTCATTGTACCGAGATGAATAACTGACTACCGATAATGTCATCTAAAGAATGTTATTTAACCCAGAGAATAATATTTCGTGCAACAAACACAAAATATAAAAAGATAGTGATTTTTCGACCTTTGAAATGATTGTTTACATACCATTTTCATGAGGTTAACCAGTAGTGAATATTTTTTTCGAAGTAAATTGAAAGCTTTACAACAATTATCAACAAACTGCTGATAACGACTCGTTGCTGACTGAGGGGAACCTTCATTAATGACGTAAGCCATATCGCTGGTAAAAATAAAAGGTGTGCGATCTCTGCAAACAAATTTATCTTTTTGAATATAATTCTAAAAACACTGATAATTCCAAAAGACAAACGCTATTTTCGTATATGAAGTTAACCTTCGGAATCCAGCAGCCATTTGCCAATCACCCATATATTTGCCAAAATCAATATGAAAAACATGACCCGTCCTGGTAACTAATATGTTATCATTATGGCGATCACCAATACCCAATACATAGGTGGCAACGCACCAACCTGCACAAGATAAATGAAAATTCTCCAGTGCCTGTAAGTCATTTCATTGAAGAAATAAAACCTAAAAACAATAATACTGGCCCGTTTACTCAACTAATTAATTCTTTAGTTACCCAACCAAAAATTACTTAGTGCTTAACCTACCCACATAAATTCACTTGTTTCATATATAAGAGAGCTAAGAATTGAAAATTACTATTTTATACTGAAATTCCGAAGGATTATGCATTTCGAGCCACTTTTTCAGCAAATCATCCTTGAATACACCAGTAGCACCAACGGCACTTTGAATTTCGCATAGTGTACGACAATCAGGAACTAATTCAACCATTCCTTTGAGATAAAAATAATTTCTAGTCAATGCATTTCGTAAAAGCTATAGCAAAATTTAGGAAAAAAAACGGAACAATCGTCAAATAATTTTTCAAAGATAGTAATGAAAATACCGTACCACTTGCATTCCCAAAAGGGATACAACGGAAAATGACCATTCTGAGATCAAGTTCCTCGCTTAACCATATATCGTTCATCATTTTCACTAATTGTAACACAAGTGCATCTTGTCTCATATCATCACCAACCTGCAATATGTATTAGAAACAATTTTAGACTCACAAAAGATATAAACTCTTATTCATAACTCGTTAAAACAATACAACTGACACTATCAATAACCTAAGCAGCAACTTAAAATGACAATTCATCTACAGAAACTATCACTCATTAGTAAATATGTAAAAAAGAAGCTTACCTTATACAGAATTGCAAATGAACTTTTCAAGCCTTTGAATGTTACTTTTATCGGCTTTGTTAATGAGTTAAAATAACTCGATTCTGATACATTTATACCAGTACATAAAAATGACGGTAAAAGAGGGAGGCGTACATTGTTTTCCAATATCCGAGCATCTAGTAGTGCAAGGTGCCGTTGAAGAGTTAACTGCTAAATATTCATACTATGTATAAGTTTTATGAATTTCACACGACTTCAAAAATACTTCATATCAGGGAAAATGAATGCAATATCACACAAGAAAGGAATGTAAAGAGAATCTGTCTACACCAAAGAGGTTGAGTATAAGTAATCCATAAACAAACCATTTTGCTAGCATCACCAGCCTCTTTCATTTCAGAAGATGCAGCATTTAACGCTTGCAAAAGTCGATGCTGATTTTCGATATCAATGACAAATCCTTCATCTAATAGCCTGAGAACTTGTTGCTGCAATAAACTGCATCGATTTGAGTAACTCCTTTCCTGATCCTGATCCATCCGTTGTTGTAATTGCCTAGAAATATATTGACAGCAAAATATTCAAAAAATTTGCAAGGATTTTATATAAAATCTAGTGGAATTTGTATATTTTTCTTCGACAGAACATGAAATATTAAATTAACGTCCACCAAAAATATTTCAATGAAAATGATACCAGTAAAGTTCGAAAGCAAAACGACGGTCGCCAGCCGAAAGCGTTAGTAAATACACAGCCAATGAAGAATCTTCGAATGTCTCAAATCGCAAAGCCTATAATATATATATATATATATGAACCATATAATAACCCACGAAATCGTACAGCCAAGGCAAGCCATTACCGATCTATCATGAGGAAAACAATATTTGTAAAACTGAAGACTATTATAGCCGTCCAATTAATCATTTAACAACATATTGACTGATTGCCTAAGAAACTGAATATAAACGCTACAGAATTTTTCATTAAAATACCTCTTGCCTACCACTTCGATTTACAAATGAAAACTTCTGACTTGCCGAAAATACCAACCGCTGGAGAGTCTCAGATCCAGCGAGCAGTATCTTAAAATAGATGAAGAGTGAAGAAAGCAAAACAACCTCAACCAATTCGGGAAGAAAATTGAACAGAAAATCTGACGAAGCATTTTTCAGCCATGATATAGCTTTCGAACGAATAGTAAGGTCCGGAAAACTGAAAAAGAAACTTGCCAACAGATTCTGGTATACAATGGCATTTTCGATTCACCTATTCGAAAGTTCAAAAAACCGATTCTTCTAAAGTATGAAAATTAGTTAGAATAAAGCAATTACTGCGGAAGCAGGAGTTCGATCGCTTGCACTGAACTTAATGGCATCCAATCATCCAACAACTGATAAATATTTATTAATGAGGCCCAATCCCAACCAACGGCAGAAGCAAGCACCAAAGGCAAGGCCTCCGGTATCTGAGTCAAATAATGCCGTTTTTCCCACAGTGTTTCTTTTTCATCTTCAGTTAAACTGAAAATTAAAACAAACTTAACCATATCTCATTTTTCCCTTGCAACTATGTTTGATGGAAAAAGATCAACAAGAAGTACAAAACATCAAAGTTATTTGAACACCCAAATGTAGACTAAGATGAACAGTAGAATAAACTAGATTATCTTCACGTGAATAGAAAAACAACAGCACAGTCTTCAACATCCAAGAAAATAGGTCAACTAACCCTCACATCATTCAAATTTCTACAAGATGGGTAATCATGAGCGCTTTGACTGAAGCAAATACAAAAAGCAACAACCACAAACCTATGAGTAACTCCGCTTTCTACAATATCCAGCAAATTCTGCTGTGTATCCGAATCAAGAGAGTTGAAATCACGTTTCAGACTGCAAAAATTTCAGCAGTTGAATTTTTCTTAGAAAATTCCAGATATGTAATTATAAAAAGGATAGATTTGTCTGTTAAGCGAAAATTACAACTTTATGCTTTATCTGACTGAATTTGAATGAAATCTACTTTTTTTATTTGTAATTTCATGACTGAATATGATATCCACGTTATGACATAATGAAAATGAAACAAAACTCAGCAGCAATCAAAGTAGACCATTTACCATCTAACAATGGTCATTTCCTCAAACAAAACCTCTTCCTTTGCAAACTGAAAAGTTTTTAATTTTGGCTGAAAAAAACTTAAGAAAACTACACAAAAAAGTAAAAAGCACCTGTTTTCGCCGAAGCTAACACATGGAAAAAAAACACCATAATGTAGTTGCGGTAATGTTACAAGTACAACAAGATCATCCTCCATTTCGAATAATGGTCGAGGCCCCCATGGATGAACCACTTTTCCGCTGATAACAGATAGCGGCAAAAGAAGAGATCCTTGTCGAAGTAAGCTAAATAAACTGGACATGAAAACTTATAATATACTTTTTTGAAATTACTACAATCTGTCACTTTTAACGGAACCAACGTAGCTTCATGATACTAATGGAATAGTTTTGAAATATTCAAATTAAAATGTTCAACCACCAAAGAGATTTCATGAACTATAATTCTAGATTTGTATTACGGTAGCAGCATAACACAATTATATTAGCAAATGGTCAAGCATATGCGAAAGTAAAAGAAATTTGTAATTAAACAATCCTCCCATAATTAAGCGGTTGAAAGAAAGACCATGACATTAACAAACCCCTCATGATCGAATAGTGGGAAAGAAGCACAAGCAAGTTGCTTTTCAAGTAATGTTTGTGGTTCGGTCGGCACAGTCGCTGAATGAGCCTGCAGATTATATCATGAGCATATCTAATTCAAATGAAAAGGAAAATCGATTTGAAGATTACGAACTATCAAAACAATTGTAGTTATTGCTAAGCCAAAAAGAAATTCCATTTACGCAAATTGAATTCATAAAAGCAAGGCTTCTACTCACGTGGTCACTGTAAACTGAATTGCCAGTTCCATAAAGCAGAATAAAAATTCGTGTTTCTCTAGGTAAAATGCAAAGTGGGATGCGAAAACAAGCCTGCAAATTCAAAATTCCATTTAAAATAGAATTATAAGGAAAAAATTGGGAATGCCTAAAACTTTAATAGTAAGATTCACACTAAAACTTCGGATTTACATCCCAAATTCATCATCTTCCGCCTTCTTTGACAAATGTAAGGCTAATGTCGAAATTTTCTAATCCTATCAAAATAATCCTTGCTTAAAATCTAAAAAATATAAGTTACAGTTACGAATGTCATTAATAAGCTAGAAAAAAAAGAAATACACAAACCCAAGTGTTAGTCCGACAGTATGGAAAGAAATGATCATTAATGATCGGTCGGGGATTTTCTTTGAAACCTCGACATATTTCCGCAGTTCCATGCATTACATGGACTGCAACAGAGAATAAGCTGAACTGCTGTGACCATTCTCGTGGTATATTGTGAATTGAATCAACATGTACCAACAGCTGTTCATCCACTGTCAAGATTTCTCGTTGCTCATCATTCGAAAATGTCTAGAACCAACAAAAAAGTATGAAGTTGCAATTCCGGAGAAACAAAAGAATTGGTGCTTCCAAAGAAAGAAAATACAACATCAATTCCAGATGGGATCGCAGAAAAGAATCATAAATACCTTCATATTTAACTGTTTTAAACGATAAATCTACTCATAGTAACTTCTTTCCAGCATGTGTTCAAATGTTTTCTTTACAAAAGTCTTAACTGGCATGATTTGCAAGAATGTATTATTGTAGTAGCAAAAACTGACCTTCAAAGGTAGGATATGGAATCCACATCGTACAGATTTGCAATATGTACTAATAAAGTTATGCACAGCAGTGAGGAGTTCTGTTATTGCGTTTGAAAGTTGCAACTAAAATATATACTTCTGCATTTACGGATAGTAACATTAACAGAAATTGTAATTCAAAATTAATGATAAATACACACTGATTAACACCGACACTTAATTTTTATTAACTTATTGCGCCATTTTTATCGTCCTTTTGCTACATCAACTGTTCGTGTTAAGTCATTAAAGCAGCTTCATTAATAGTTTATTCTTTATGTTTAATAAAACTTCTCAAAAATATGTTATTGAACGGTAATATAAAGCAGATAAAGTGAAATTTTACGGCTGTTCCTGCCGCAAGAAATAAACGTAGAGCTGCGGAAAGATCAGTCGGCATAATGCGCCCAAGAACAGTACAAAGCAATTTCACTGACTGGCTTACTCTTTCTTTATTCTTCAGTGCTGAAATTTTCGGAATATTTTTAATTGAAACGAGCATTTTTTTTTGAAATACAGATACTTGAATACTAAGACCGTTATACTTACCACTGTCACTCGGATGTGTGGCCGAACAACTACGTAGTGAATTCTTCAGTGCATCCAAAATTTCTTGAACATTTGTCATTGTTCGCACTACAGAATTAGGTTTCTTAGAACTGAAAAACTCAGGAATGAGCGAATCAAAATTGCTGATGATTTACATGACTTTTGAAACTAAAATTCGGCTTCTATTTTATGAAAATTGCCGGAAAATTTGGAAAAGTTTTGTTATTATTTACGGCTTTAATTTTCAAATCAGCATTTATGACTTGGGCAGGCAAATCCAAGGATGGAATAAAATGACTGCTTGACATCTAATATAATATTACAGTATGTAACACAATATATGTCGTTTAGTATAACGGCACAACATGTATTACAGCATAACTTTTTTTTTTTTTTACAACAGTGTGAAAATACTGCGTGACGACCAAACGAAAAATAGTAATCGACACTTACAAATACACACTATATCATCGTGCAACCACTTACTTAAATTTATCTGCTGATATTTTAGATCAAAAATGTTGACTGCATGCCAAAAAAAAAAGGATAAAATTAATACCTTGATTGGAAAGAACGCCTTGGACTGCCATTAACGCTTGATGTATTGGGATGATGCATCATCTTGGGCCGACTGTCATTTGCTATTTTCCCAACCTAAACAAAAAGCAGTAATTAGCAACAAAATTAGAAATAATCATCTATATTTGAAACTTCAAGAAACAAACCAAAACATTACCTCAAGTCGTATATCTTTCCCAAAAGCAAGTGCCTGTCCGACAAATGGATTTTCACCAAGCTGAGAACTGCTAAGAAGAAATTCATCCAGCCCATAAATCTAAAACAGGACGGTCTCAAACTGACAATAACATCACATTCGACCAACCGGTTTATGAACAAAACAAAACTCAATTACTCACTTTTAGACCATATTCATCGACCGGCAAACGATCCTGCAGCATACTGATTTGTGAGGGGTCAAGAAATGTATTTAACACATTTGCCAAAATGTACTGGATTGTACTTGTGGTTTCGCAGGTGAAGGTCATTTTGTCGTCTGCACTTAATATTGTCGGCCAACTCAAATAAATTTTCAGAGGAAATAGGTGTTAAAAAACCATAACATTTAAGATATCAATACCCACATATTTCACACTAATTTTAAAGAAGTATTAACTAATTTTTCTAATTTTGTGTTGTCCGAACACTGCAGAACGGTAGTCCGTAATCCAGAAGCATAATTTTTGTAAACAAAAACATGGAAATACCTGTAATCTTTCTCGACGATTACTTTTACACTGGTAACTTTGAAACTTGTGATTAAGTAATCCACGACAGGTGATATAAAACGTTTTGCTATTGGATCACAGTGATGAGGAGAACGACGAAGAAGTGAAGCAATCTAAAATTCAATTGATTTACAGCAAATATCAGTCTAGAATTTAAACATAAAATTATAGAATTCTGATGTATAAATACATAACATTAACATCCAAACCTCACGATCAACTTCTGAAGGCTTTTCTTGCAACTGTATTTCATCAAAATCAATTTGATATTGTCCAACAGAATCTGCAGATCCATTTCGCCCATTCTTCTGTGCTCTTGGAGGTTTACAAGGAGCTGACCCACTATCTACATTAAAAACTGTTTTTCTTGAACAGTTAATAGTTAAGGAATCCTGCACAAAAAAAATTCTTTCCCAACAAAACAAGATAAAACAAATCGTTACCAGTAATAATCAACTGAGACGGTGAAATCGACTGCGATGATTCCAATATAGGTAAAACCGACGAGGAGTTATTCATGTCCGAGCTTTTTAGCACTACCTTGTCCTTAGTTTGATTACATGTCGATGAAATTTGACGACTCTCAGGGGAACGAGTAGCACACAGCGGATCAAATTCTTCCCATGGCTGGAAAAAATTTCAAAATTCCCTACTCCACAAAATACTCCTGTAAATTGAGTAAAGTTGTCGATCTATTGCTTACTGGCAGTATGATAAGATGCGGCTGATATTGCAGCAACAACTTTACCAAGATCCATCATGAAGAGACTAATTATATTTGCAAATATAAAATCGACATATGAAGGAGTAAGCATGCATTACGGACTAACTAACAGCAGAAATTTTTGACTGATTTAGTTAAGTCTAAAAAAATAAGATGCGCAAAACAATCTCTAATCTCAAAAAAGTACTGTAACAAAAAAAAAAGAAAGATGAAAAAATAAGCTGAAGTAATTCAACAACAACATGTTCCTTTCAAAGTTCGAAGGAGGTAAAACCTAAGATAACCGATACGAATGAAATTCCAAACTTACTTTATCGCTAATAATTTTTTTTTAACTTATGCTAAAGATACTACAGTATATTACAGTACTCCTGAACGTTGAACAATGACAGATTGAAGTAAATTCTTGCAAGAAGACTAACGCTGTTAGCCTTTCCCTGCTTGCATGTCACAGGTTTGTTCGGTCACCAAAATGTTTACAGATTTCCGCCATGAATTTTTTTTTTTTTTTTTTTTTTATGAACTCAGCTCTCAACTTTTCAGTTTTTCCCTGTAACCGAATATAACATCCGAATAGTGCAGCTTGGCATTCAGTTAGGTAACTGATGAGTCGGAAAGTATCTGTTAATGAATTGCTCATTTTAAATTTGTAGTTCTAGTATTTTAAATTTGATTTGGTAGAATTCAACTATCCGACACACCAGTTACCTAACTGAATTCATTATGCATCTTCGGTATTTAGGCCAGAAAAGCCAGGCAATGAATCCAAGAGGATCCAAGAGCAGCTTGGAAATGAAGTCAAAAGACTAGGCTCTATTTTGCAAACAAGAAAAAACGAACACATGAAATGAGCTCACAATACTTGCCTGTTGATTCTGGTTCAATTACATTATTAAAAATGTGCAGGTAATCAATGATAATTGCAATGGATAAATAATGGGAAAAAATTACTTCTTTATCGCTTAGATCAATCAAATCACTGGTTTGCAAGCTGTTAACGGAGGAACAGAACGGAACAACAACTGCACTGCTCGATGGCGATAATATTTTCAAGCTAGCGTCCGCAGCACCATTCCGCTCCTCAGTATGAGTGATTCCGGAAGTATTACTTGGCTGTATGCCAGATAACATATAAGGAGTGACAGTATTCGATTCCAGTCCTGGTAAATCCCACAGAAAATTTATGCTGATTTTGATAATTTCTGAATTACATGAATAAGGCTTCAGTGAATAAATTGCATTAATTAAGAGGAAAACATCGTCTCCACCGAAAACCCCACTGAAGTTTGGAACAAAAATGAAATGAAGTAAGAAAAGAATTTTTCTGGTTATATGCGTAGTTTTTTCTTCAAACTTCTTCCAGTTATAAATTCAAAAACTTACAGAGAAAATATCATACAAATAAATACAAATGAAAATATTAAAAATGACTTCAGATTCGCTTACTGCAATAAAAGTCATTGTTTCTTGATGTTGTCGGAATATTCGCATAATGAGATGACTGCCAATTTCTACAAATTCGTTGCTAAATTGCGTATAACAGAGAAAAACATAGGCTCAATTCTAGGAAACCGTAATAGAAATCAAAAAGAGCATGAAAATGATCTGGAGGACAAATTTCAGAAATGAGATTTGCATTTCAACTATTTTTTTGAATAATCAATGGTCCAAAAAAGGAACTAAACAAAATTGGATTCCATTTAAAAAAAAAAAAAAAGGATTTAAAATTTACGGAAATGTATAGGCATATGTGAGAGAGTGACTACGGTTAAGCTGGTTGACTTCTCGAATTGCAGCATTTTTTTCTACATCATCCCAACAAATCAGATCTTGAGCATATGCACTTTCTCGTCTCTTACGTGATTCCTCTTCATATGACTGCCTGAAATATTTCTTGTCACAATAGGGAATGCAAATTCCATTTTCTAGCTTCAGTCAAATAAACGGAAAAAAAATCCAGAAAGAATCACTTTTTCGTTAAACTCAAAGTCATGTGCATTGTAATGTTATATTTCATTTAAATTGAACTACCAAAATTACCATGATCGTATTACAGTTCAAAACAGCATAAAAGTCTGACCTACTAAGTTCCAGTGCGAGCTCCAAATCTCTATCATAGACGCAATCATTTGTCCTCATCTTACTTCTTTTTACCAGTTTCTATACATCTGCAATGATTTGGATAACAACAAAAACAATGCACCAAACAAAAGATTGATTGCTAATCACATAATATTATTTATTATAAGCAATTTCCCTAAATTACTTCACACTAATTTTACACTTTCTAGTACGATTAATTTTAACGGCAGAAGTTACGGTATACAAAATAAGACTTCAGAGTAAACCAAGTCAAATGATTGGCATTAGAAAGTAAATTCGGTAAATACAAATGAAGAAAATGATGAAACTTGCAGAATTTCAATAGTCCTTAACAAATGATACTAATTTGTAAATCTACATCTTTCGATTATAAAAGATCCTTTTTTTTTTTTTTAAAGTTTTGTATCAATTTCCGAACTCAAATGAGAAAGACGCGATGTATCAATTTCAAGTAGGTAGGAGGTCCCTTTGACTCAAACGGATCGAGAAGCGAGAAATCTACATATGATGTTAATATAGTTTCGGTGAAACTAATGATTCGTTCGCTTGCCTATCAACACCAAAGCACTGATTTTGGCGTAGATAATGTGACCTTCACCGCTGGGTTCCTATCTCATAAAAAAACGATGAGAAAATAATGAAAAACACAGATAGTCTGGATGTAGCGTTATTTTTATTTCGATCATTGTACAATTTAAAACTAACCATATAAATAGTCTAAATAGTCATCCATTTTAGCAATGCTTTATGCAAACTATTTTACAGCCATTGCTTTTGGATTCGAATAACAGCTAAAGAATACATCCAGAAAAAAAAAAAAGAAAATCTGAGTACTTGCCAGGAAATGTTACATAAACATGAAAATATTCAGACATCAACGACGCTATAGCAATCATCAAAAATTTTCGTTAAAAGAAAAGTAGACAAACTTGGTAAATACGGAATGAATTCGGCAAAAATTTCGCAATGAAATCGACAAAATCCGTGCATATCAGAACAAAACGAAAAAAAAAAAACAAACAAGGATGAAACATTACTAACAATTTATGGAAACAATACATAAATTCTATTCTATTATAACTGAAATTTTTCATTGCATGAAATGTGATTAATGTCACAAAATCGCCACTCAAATTCAATTTCGCAAAGCACTTTCCTGTGCACTCTCACATTCGTCTTCCAATTACTGTATTTTATTTCAAAGTTTTTTTTTCTTCTTATTACATATACTATTGTTTTTCGCTATTCACAACATCTCGGTTGTCTTTTCTCACTTGAACACTTTTTTTTTGCTGTTCTTACTAAATAGAATTATTATTACACTCTCAAATTCTCAATTTCGATGAAAACTGTACTACTTCTGATTGCAAAACTCAATTGTCTCAAGTCCACTACACGCCACCTAACAGGACCCCAGTATCCGTTTAAAAAAAAAACTTGATCACTGTCTAAAGAGCTCCCGACACAATGTGCGGATCAAGGTGTTTGTTGCAACGGGCTGCATTAAATATTGTCATTTGTGTGCTGCTGTAGGTGTGAATTTTGTTGGAATTATTAGTGAGTGGGGCGGGGATTATTCAGGGATTTTACCGGAACGGATTATAATAATTGGCTTTCTGGCAAGCTGTGGTATATATGTTACAGTAACAGATCATATGCTAAGTTACTGCTATGTGAAAAGATTGAAGAGATCCTACTTATATTTGCTGTGCATGTTAAATAATGAGGGAAGAAAGACTATGCGTAGAACCAATGTGTCGATGGAATATGTGGGAGGTGGTTGTGCAACAGCATTAGCGTCTATTTGTTCTGAGGTAGATTAACAGAAGTGGTTTGATGTTGACGTCGTGAAATCTTTCAACATTCCGTGTCTAGCGTGCAGCTATACATCTTTATCGGGCTACGTTTTATGCGTCTTCTACTATCGCCTGGCTTTATTTTACAAGTCAAAATATAAGAGCAAATAGAAAATATATTAGCATCGAGTTATAGCAGATTCGAACTTCAAAAATTTTCAAAATCGTTTTGCCCATCGAATGCTATTTTAAATATTTTTTTTAAATTTCTTGAAAAGTATGGAGGAATAGATTATATTTCACTGAAAGTGATGTTGCGTAGTTTGTAGAAAGTGCTGTTATTGTTTATTACGAAGCTTTATTGAAGCATTACACGATTAAACATTTAATTATTTCTCATGATTTTAGAATTCGGTCTTTTGTTTGTTTTAACAGTCAGATTTTAATTTAGTTGACTTTGAAGCTAAGTTGTTGAAAAACAACCTCATAGCTAATTTTAGTTTTACTGGGATTCAGATTCAAAAGTTAAATTACAATATTACGGCTTACCGGCCAAGTTATAATGACAAAGGAAGTACTGTTTTTTTTGTTTGATTTGTTCAGAAATACAAATCCGGCTTGATTCGCTCACCGAATGGCTGTGAGCGGTTTTGCTTCCTCCATATTAAGTAAAATTCATGAAATTGTGAGCGGTGGCGCAGTTTCTGTTTTGCATAGTTATAATGGACGGAGTGATGCGGTGGCCGGACCATCCAACATGATGCAAATTCAGGTACTACTATTTTTATCTAGTAATAACATAATGTCAAATGTAGTTCCGCCATCCATTTTAATGCATTTTGTTTTTGAGAAAACTCTGCCTTTTCTAATCTTCGAAGTGATTTTATCCTAAAGTTTTTTGAAGAAAAGAATAGCTTCATAATAAGTATTTTTTCAGCAGGTTAATAAATATTCTAGGTATTTCTCCATTAACTTCCTCTCAAATTCAGAAAAAATTTTCGTGTTTTTGAAACATTCTTCAAAACTTCTGATTTCGTGCAGTTTTACATATAACTGTTATTATGATTACAGGATCGTCGGTTGGTTGAAAAAACGTTTAAATTGATGGACACTGTTGTAAAACATTGTCAGCAGCCGCGTCTAAATCTTAAAAATTCACCACCTTTTATACTTGATATACTTCCTGACACTTATCACCAGTTGGCTATTATTATATCCAAGAATCTGAATGTGCTAAAAGATAATACATATTTGGTATTGTTTTTGGAGAACGTCCAATCAAAATGCAAACAGGTTCTTATATTAATGTTCTGTCTTCTATATTTTTCATGACGAAATGTAGTTGGTTTAGGGCTGTTTGTTTTTATTAATATGAATGTTAGTAAATGGGTGTGCTTGTGTTGGATTTTATGTTATCGTGAAGCTTATACTCTCTTACAGACAATGAAATTATTCAAAGAAGATCGTGAAAGAATCTATGACGAAAGATCGGGAGCACGACGTAACCTTACGAAGCTTTCGTTAATCTTTTCACATATGTTAGCAGAGCTGAAAGCGGAATTTCCGGATGGACATTTTATTGGTGAAAACTTTCGTATCACCAAAAAGGAAGCTGATGCATTTTGGAGGGAATCATTTGGCAGCAAGTAATCATTTTGTACAATATTCTGAGCTTGATAAATTTGCCATCGGTTTGTGCTTGAAAAAATCTCACAACAGAGAAATGGAATTATATCTGTTATGTTTCATGAAATAAAAATACAAGAGCTTCATATCAAATTTTTTAGAACAACCGTACCATGGTTTGAATTCCGAATTGCATTAAGCAAAGTGCATAGACTTAATACCGGTTTAGAAACTCTTGCTTTGAAGACTACCATTGACCTTACCGTTAATGAGCATATTTCGAATTTCGAATTTGATGTATTCACAAGGTTTGCCTTTTTTCCTTTGTTTCTATTGGTCTCGATTCGTATAAGACCTAACTTTTTATTAATGGAATATTTTGAGCTGAATTTCAGACTTTTCCAACCATGGAATACACTGTTGCACAACTGGCAGTTACTTGCAGTGACTCATCCTGGATACGTTGCTTTTCTCACATACGATGAAGTAAAACAGAAGCTTCAAAAATATAGCAACAAGCCTGGAAGGTTTGTTCCTTTATTTTTGTGATATAATATTTTAATGACTGATATTTTTTAGGTGGATTTCTCTGCTTACACAGCTGCTTATCATTTATTTTTCAGCTATGTGTTCCGTCTGAGCTGTACACGTCTTGGACAGTGGGCTGTTGGTTATGTTGCTCCTGATGGTAAAATTTATCAGACTATACCGCAGAACAAGTCACTCATACAAGCCTTAGTTGATGGGAGTCGAGAGGGATTGTAAGTTGTTCCTCGGTGGACATCGTCAGAGACTTATCTTAGCTTTATATTTAATGTTTTCTTTTCCTTTTTATTCACTCATATCAAGCTTGGGATATGATTCTTAAGAAAAACACTTTTTTAAAAATCCTTTCGACTGCTTGGACCTTTCATAGCATACATTTTTAGTTACCGTTTTCCGGATGGAAGACCAACCAATCCAGACTTAAGTCATGCCTTGCAACCAAGTCCAGAAGGTCATGTTAAGGTGAAAAGTTATGTTATTTTGAAATGATGATCAGCAATATTGCTATTAAAAGTCCAATTACCGAACAGCAGTTTGAATTTTCAGGTGACTCCAGAGCAATATCAGATTTATTGTGAAATGGGTACCACATTTGAGATGTGCAAAATTTGTGCAGAAAACAACAAGAATGTCAAGCTGGAACCATGTGGCCACTTACTTTGTACACCTTGTTTGCAGAGCTGGCAGGTTACTCTTTCTTTAATGTTTTAACAGTATGAGACTCAATTACTTTTTTAATTATTGTGGGAACAAGTGATACATCAGGCTTATTTTTTTCAGAGCAATATTTCAGTCTTTGCTTTGCATTCCTAATAATTTTGTTGTTGTAAAATTTCTATTTTCAGAGATTGATTTTGACTTTTTTATGGAATGATGTTATTGTTGTTTGTTCTTACAGTACATTGGTTGCTCCAGCACACATTTTCATGCCGAACAAATGTACAATATGTACTACATTCTGGACTATTATAGGAGTCGGATGGTGGTGGTACATGTCCATTCTGTCGCTGTGAAATCAAAGGTACGGAGCGAATCATAATCGATTCATTTGATCCGATAGAAGCTAATAAAAAATTTGGTTATGAGACGATTATTGAAAAAAGCACTGTAAAGAATGTAGTGAGTCATTTTCATCTTCCGTTTTGATGCGAATTTATTATGAATAAAGTCTTTATTATTCGCTGTTTATAATCTTCGTTGTCTGCACCGGATTTCATCGAAATTTGGAGTTATTTTGAACTAAAGATTGATTGTGGAAATAATTTTGTTTTAGAGACAATCGTGGCCGCCGAGGAGTGAAACTGTACCACCTCGACGAGCACCACCATTACCCCCTCGTTATGATTCATCTTCAGCTGGCAATAGTCCATCCGTAATACATAAGCAACTGACATTTGATGCTTCCATAGCAAGCAACAGTAGCTTAGTAACACATAATGCAGGAGTACTTAAACAAACTGCCAATGTTTGTTTTTTTTTTTTTTTAATTTTTATGCATCGAATGAAAGAATAGGCAATGAAATTCATGAAGGATTAACTTGGTAAAATAAGTTTGTTCCGGCATCAAATTTTTCGAGGATTTTGATACTTTTAGACATGTAAGATTTATATTTCTATGCTTATAAAAGTTTTGTAGATTCTTGACTCACTGTTGAAAGCAAATTTAGAGTAAAACGTGATTCCAGGATGACGTTTCACATTTGAAAGTGTTAACACCAACAACGGCAGAGGGATCATCGTACGTGAATGTAACTGCAGGCGGATTATCGAAATATGAGGGATTGCAATATGTGAATACTGCTATGGTCAGTGGTCAAACGTAGGTCATTGAAGGTTTTCGTCAATTTACCATTTGTCACTATCGGCTGTGCAGATTTCCAAAATAGCCGGTTTTCAAAATTTTATGCAAAGGTATTAAAATTAATTTGCGTATGAAGTATCGTAATTATTTCATATCAGAATTGATTTTCATATATAAACTGGTCCAACTTCTCCCAGAAAAAGTACTTTTTCATGTTATTTGTTCAAATTTTTTTTCAGCCGCTCAAATATTGTTGTTCTTTATATTATCATTTTCACGTATTCAATATAATGTTGAAGAATTTCGACTATAAGTTCCGGTCAGAGCAGTTATAAATTTTACTGTGTATTTGTAATTGCACTGATAACCAATTGTGTATTGTGTATTGTGCTTATTGACCATTGTTTTCTTCCGCTGTTGAGCTGAAAGTAAGAATAGTTTATAGTAGCGAACTTTGTCCCTTATTTATTCTGTCAATACTGCAAGTGATTTTTTTTCTCATTTGCCTGCTTATTTTTGTTACAATGGACAATTCTGATCAAATTAAAGAATTGCGTGATCATAGGTTAATATTGTTGCAAAAATCTTGCATAAAAATAATCAGCCTTGTTTTGAACTTTTGATGGCGTAGCAGTGCAAGAGAATTTATCATGCATTTTATCTGTCTTTGATGTGAACTACTTTAAAATTATTTATCATCATTACAATGTTTATTATCTGTTTTTTCCCCCTTTTTACTCGATTATTCAGCCTTGTTAATCATGATAGTCTTTCAGCTTCTTTGCGCTCCTGTCATTTATTTTGGAGTTTGGTCATTTTAGTGTTTCTTTTTCATATTATACGCGCCTTTGATCTGAGCTATTGTTTTTTTTCCTTTTTTTTTTAAATTTCATTATTCATTCCGGTTTAGGGATTAACGAACATTTGTAAGGATATTTTCTTACAATTTTTAACTTCACGCAAAAACTTTTATAAGTTGCTCCTCATTTTTTATTTCCGTATTTGATTAAGTGGGCATTTTTTACTGAACAAATTTTCGTGAAAAACAACTCTAATCCAGATTTATTTTATCCATCGATTTGGAATACTTTTTAATGCATATTATCTATAAATTACAATTTTTACATTTGGAATTTGTGTTGCTGATTTAAAATGAATTAAAGTTTGAGCGAATTTCGAATGTCAGAAATACCGGAATTGGCTACATGAATTTCTTTGCAGTACAAGAGTGTAAAATTTTCTAAAATTTTGCTATGTTCAATTCTTTCATTGGATTTTGCTAATTAAAATTTGACTATTGCGTCGCGCATATCGGGTGGTTTCATCGACTTTACTTGAGACTCACCTTCTGTGAGTGTTACCATGGATTTCATGTTATTCATTTTGATTTCTTAAAAGCTAAATTTAAAAATGAAAATTGTATTCATAAAAATATTAACTACTTCGTTTTACTGGCTCACTACCTACTTACTTTTTTCATCATAATACTTGCCATTTTAGAATATGCTGTAATGGTTCATTATAAAGCGTCACAGTCTGTTTATCCATACATGTGTTTTGTTAAATGTCAAATAAATTTTATTTCTTTTTCAGTACAACGATTCTGTATTTTTTTATTTATACTGAAAGACTAAATAGTTTAAAAGTTAATAATAAATTAACGGAGCTCCTGATTGCAACTAAGTAACCATGGAATTCTAGGTAATGGAGTTTCCTATCAGGCAGTTGACTAATTATGTTCTAATTATTGTTATATTCATAAAATTTAGGTCAGTTGTCTTCCTCAAATAACAGTCAGCAATTAGTCGCAGTTGGGCAGAAATTTAAGGTTCCGCGGAAATCTACGAGGGTATCTACGACTTGATGTTGCCAAAGATCTTGTCTTTTCATTCGTATTTTGAGGATCGAAGATCGTTTCATTGATATTTTAAGGATCAAAGGTCGTTTCATTGATATTTTGAGATTCTTGAAGGTTTTTTCATTGATATTCTGAGGACCAAAGGAATAGGAGAAATGAGGGGAAGCAAAATTATAAATAACAGTTACGAATAAATGGATAAAATCCATAATTCCCAGATAAGCGACAAGCGAATCACCGTCCAATGTGAATCGGTCGATCTTCAATCTCAAGTTCGGCGGTTGCTGCTCGTGAACCTTTTTGCTTATTCGATCCGAAAGCGAAAGTAATCGCAGCTAATATGTAAATAAGCACACATGTCCAGGCTAAATATGTGGGTAAACCGGTTGTTTGACCCACTGAATAATCCCATTCGATATTCTGCAACATATAATTTCCAACATATAACAGTTTTCATCAAGTGGTACTTTTTGTCCAGAAATATTTTTTATTCTTGTTCCACTTTTTTGTGAATCTTTCAAAACCATAGATAATCTCGTTAGTAATAACAAAAAAAAAAAAAAAAA